>SEYY01000564.1:17879-20379 GCA_009176605.1 Armadillidium nasatum
TAATGAAATCTTCCATTTTGTCAGCATCTTTTCAAATACAGTTTCAAGATAGTAGCCTGTATGGCGCTCAGAAAGAGGTTCTGCATTCAATACAAAGTTTTGCCTTTGAAAGTTTTTATCGATTGCATGATACGTAATTTTTTACTATCCGCGGATGTTGATGCGGTTGCGGATATCCAATTGCGGATATCCGCGGATGCGGATATTGGAAAAATGATGCGGATATCCACAGTTGCGGATGCAGATATCCGGTCCACCTCTAATATATATATATATATATATATATATATATATATATATATATATATATATATATATATATATATATATATATATATATATATATATATATATATATATATATATGTATGGATCGGATGTCATATTTTTCCAATTTGCGGATGCGGATGTTGAATTTTGGAGAAGTGCGGATGCGGATGCTGAATTTTCGAAAGTGCGGATGCGGATGTTGAATTTTCGAAAGTGCGGATGCGGATTTTGAATTTTCGAAAAGTTCGGATGCCGATGTTAATTTTGATGAGGATGCGGATGTTAATTTTGATGAGGATTAGGATGCGGATGCGGGTGCGGATATTAATTATATATAATATATATATATATATATATATATATATATATATATATATATATATATATATATATATATATATATATATATATATATATATATATATATATATATTTCCCTATCACCTTTCCCACTTTCGTGAGGTGGTACCCGCCACAATTCCCTTACAAACATAACTATTCTTACCTTTCAACGCTTTCACCACCTCCCTCCATCTCTGTCTCCACAAATCTTCTACCCTCGTCTAAACTCAAATTCCTTCCATCAAAATCACTCTCACTCCATCCATCCATCTCCACTTCGGCCTTCCCCCTACCCTTCCCCTATCTACATCGGATCTATGTACCTTGCCAACCATTCTGTTCTCTTTCATTCTTCACATATGTCCAAACCATTTTAGCACATCCTCCTTCTCTCTATCAATTACATCCGTCTTCTTCTCATATTTGGAGTGGTTCACAGTTCTACCCTTCTTATGGATTATGGTTGAGTCTAAGGCTAAAAGACTAATAAACTCTCCCCTACTTTCAAACATCCTTGATCATTTTTCTTTGCGAGGCGACGATGGCGCACTCTTTTTTCTATAGGTACCACAACGGCTGGTGCTCAAGGGAGTTTACTTTTTGCATTCCACCAACATTGCGTCGCCCTCGCAGCACAAGGGATACGTTGCTTGAACATGAACTTTGTGTAAGCATTGAAAACTCAAGGTTTGACGTTATGGTACTTCTTCCTTTCCAGCCACCTCTGTTCTGTGGAACTCTCGATCTTCTATTTTTTCTGGTGTATTTAAAAAACTTCTCTCTAAATGCTATGTCTGCACCTACCTGAGGGATCTACGTTAGGTTCGGGATTGAGTGTTTTATTTTATCCTTTAATTATGCCCCCTCCTTGAAAAGGGCTCTGACCGTGTGTATGTGTATATATATATATATATATATATATATATATATATATATATATATATATATATATATATATATATATATATATATATATATATATATATATATATATATATATATATGGGGGAGGGAAGTAGCGCTCTCGAGGCGATGAGATTACCCCACATTGGGTATATGGGATGATAAGGGTACTACTTCCCATCTCATCCTGGTGCCCAATGGTTCGCTCTCTTCCGCGCTCATCTCTATCTTCTTCTACACGGAGAATGCTCTCATTCACACACATAAAACACTATTACAGACACATACAGTTTAAAAAAAAAAAAAAGCAAATTAATAATGGCGTCAACAATAGTAGCCTCGGAGAAGCGCTTCCAAAACTAGCCTCTCATCCACCCCTATCCCCGTTACCACTTGGGAGTTGGTGGCCTCCGGTGATGGGGTTGGTGCCACCAAGACACAGCTGCCGGCTTGTCCTGATGCACGGTCTATTTTTTTCATTAATTTCTGCAACATTCGCGGTCTACACTCCAAAATTCCACTTTGTTGAACATCACCTCTCTTTTTCTAGACCTCACATCTTGTTCTTGACCGAAACTCAGATGTTTGAGCGTTCTGATAGCAATTTTCTGTCCTTATCCTAAATTTTCAGACAAATGCGGTTGTTTTGCAAAAGTACGCAAAGATGTTGTTTGTTCTTGTGTCTCTAATTTGAAGTCTTCCAAATTTTCTACCTTATGGCTTGGCTCTCTTGCCATTCTACGACTAAATTCATTTGTTCTGTTAATTTATCTCCTAATTCTACTGTCTATCCTAAATTCTTCGACTATTTAAACTCCAAAATGGAGCACATTCTCTCTTCTTCTCCTTTCTCTGAAATCATCATATTAGGTGACTTCAATGTTCACTACCGCCAATGGCTTTCATCTAGTTCTCATGACACAGATGGTGAACGTGCCTTCCATTTCGCTATCCAAAACGACCTTGAGCAGTTGGTGCAGCTCCC
>SEYY01000564.1:25379-37879 GCA_009176605.1 Armadillidium nasatum
CACCTAGTTGCTTGGTCTAAGATAGTAACTTTTTCTCCTCTATGTTTTAATATAGCTTCAACTTTTGGTGTTCGTGCAGTCACAGCAATTTGACATACATTAGCTATAAGAGTATGGACATGTTAATCTTTCAAATCATCACTGATAGCTAGCTGTAACATATATACAGCACATTGCATGTTTTCTATTTTTACAGCAGTGAAAACAGATTCCACATCTTCATTTAATTCCGTTTCTAAGAAACCTTCACAGTGTTCTGGGTCAGTGATACAAATTTCGGATTCACAATCTAAATTTGTATTACCTATTTCAGAGGGGCTACATTGCATTTATCTATTGCACTTATCATGATGGATGCATTATCCATTAAAACTGCTAAAACTTGCTCTTTAGTAAGTTCAAACTCTTTGAGAACTTCCTCAACTAGATTTCCTATAAATTCTGATGTATATTGTGATTGCGTTTCTCAAACGGCTAAAGTACATGTTGTTATTTCGTTATTTGAGTTGGTTAATTGGACAATTATTGCAAAATAATTTATCCTGTCTAACACAAGCATCCATTTTTAGAAAATAAAAATCTCTCATGGAACATTTATTTCAGCACTTTTTTCTGCCTTTCAGCTTCACTTATCATCATTTTTTCTGACATCATGCCTTTCAATAGAAATGTTAAACTTTTTGGCTAATTCTCTATTTAATCCAGTAAATGCTGGAGTGGAAAGGAATTTAAAGGGTACTATTTCATTTACAACCATTTAGATAATGTGCGTTTTAAATTTTTCAGCTGTCATTAATATCGTCACCTTTTGACTTGTAACAAATCTTGAAATAGAAGGTTGTATACATGAAGTGTTTTGGATAGCTGGTGTAACCTTACTTTGGTTATCTTCTTCTACTATTTTAAAGATTTCAAGATGTTGCCTTTGCAAGTAGCTTTTTAAATTAGATGTGCTAGGGCTTATTTTCAATCCACAAATGACTTCATCTTTTGCAACTTGGCAAAGCAAAATATTTTCTTCAATTTCACTTTTTTGGAATATTTCAATGCTGATGACTTATTACATTGCCTGGTTTTCATTGTGAACATGTTACTTAATCAATTTTAAAGAAAATTATAATTATTTTATAATGTTGTATGCCTTCAGTATTATTGTATTAATTATTATAAATATTAGCCTCATATATATATATATATATATATATATATATATATATATATATATATATATATATATATATATATATATATATATATATATATATATATATATATATATATATATATATATATATATATATATATATATATAACAAAATTTTCCACAATTCACAGTGAGAAGTAATAAATTACAATAAAAATTAAAAAGAATGAATTAAGATAATATAATGAATGCTAATATGATAACAATACATTCGGAGCTGGAGCTACTTCCCTTTTTTGGGCTCCAGCTCCACCAACAATCTGGCTCCCCCAAAATATTTCAGCTTCACGGTTCCGGCTTCGCAGCCTTGGTTAATACATTTAAGAATCTAAAGGTGATTTTTGGAGAGGGGGATGGTGGAGTGGGTGATGAAGTAGGACATAGAATAAGAGAAGGGAAGAAGGTGTTGGGAAGTTTGAGGGATTTTTGGAGTAGAGGAAGGTTGCCATATATATATATATATATATATATATATATATATATATATATATATATATATATATATATATATATATATATATATATATATATATATATATATATATATATATATATATATATATATATATAATAAATAATGTTGCTAGCAATGCAGGAAAAGATATCATTTTATTAAGCTTTAATAATAGATGCTAAAGGCAATATGAAATAAATAAATAACAGTTCATATGATAGACGTTTCGGGTTATCTAAACCCATTATCAATATCATCTGTAAATGAAATAAAATAAGTAACAATCAGTATAAATGTAAGAGATATTTATAAACACAATTAAACAAATTAATAACACCAAGAATATAATCAATAATTGAACTAAAAATAAAAATAAAAATAAATAAAAATAAATATTAACTATAAATTATGCACACTAAACTATTGTGAACAAGGTGAGTACAAATTAACAAAAAAGCAAATTGAGATTTTGTCAAACTGGTTGTAGTCTGTAGTTACTTGGTTGTAGAATTTCAAAAATATGAATGGATGAAAAAGGTGAATTAGGGGGTAAAATTATGGTTATTTAATGATAAGGTTATAGCTGGATGAATTGAGGTTAAGCTATCAGGAGAGAGGTGGAAGAGGCTGATTGATTAAGAGTAGGTTGGAGTTGTCTGATATGCAATGATTCTAATATTTTGCGGTCTAAGGTATTTGAAGAAGATGTCAAGATACTAAAATCTGTAAATTGTAGGGGGTGATTTTGGGAGGATGAGTGGTCACGAATGGGGGAGTTTTCAAGGGAAAGGAGAGGTAGATTCGTACGGAAGGAGGTGCCGAGATGCTTATGGATTCTGAGCTTAAGTTGTAGGCCTGTTTGGCCTACGTAACGAGCATTACAGCTCGTACAAGAGAAAATGTAAACTACAGAAGACAGAAGCAGAGTTGGCAGTTTTGTTTTATATTTAAAGAACGAGTTTATTGAGAATGAATTGTTCCCCGGATAAAGGACGAGGAGTAGTTATTCTCGACAAAACTTCCTACATACAAAAAATGCAACTCATCCTGGCTGATTGTACAAAATTCTGCCCCATCAATACAAGTGATATTCTCCCCTACATTATTCAAATTGAAGATAAGATTAATCACTTCCTCCGTAATCTTAAAAAACAAAATCTACTCACTAATTATTATAACCAACTTTTCACTTCTGGCTCATCTCCCGGTATCATATACGGTAAGCCAAAAATACACAAACCTAATATTCCCCTTCGTCCAATCCTTTCCTCCATTAATAATCCTTCATATAATCTTTTTAAATTCCTAGTGCCTCACTTAGACCATCTCACAAAAAATGAACATACAGTCTCCGACTCCTTCACCTTTGCAAAATATATACAATCCCTTAACCTCCCCAACTGTTTTATGACCAGTTTTGATATTACCAACCTTTTCACCAATATACCAGTTCATGAAACCTGTAATATCATTCTGAATAGCAATACCCATACAAAACTAGGCTTAACCAAACCTTTATTCCAACAATTTTTATCACTTGCTGTAAACGACACCATTTTCACTTTTGAAGATCACTTTTACAAACAAATAGACGGCATGCCAATGGGATCACCCCTTGGTCCCACGTTCGCTAACATCTTCCTCTCACATTTTGAAACCATCTGGCTAAACCAATGCCCCCCCCGACTTTAAACCCATTATATACAAACGTTATATAGATGACTGTTTCCTCATATTCAAGCACAAATCCCATTCCGACCTCTTCTTCCAATACATTAACAAACAACACACAAATATTCAATTCACATGTGAACATGAAACCAATAATTCACTTCCATTCCTTGACATACTTATATCACATGCACCCCAAGGTTTTACTACCTCAGTATACCGTAAGCCAACTACATCTCTCTTAGGACTCAATTTTCTAAGTTCCACATCATACTCTTTTAAGCTAACTACCATATCCGGATACTTACATAGATCATACTCAATATGCTCAAACTGGTATATATATATATATATATATATATATATATATATATATATATATATATATATATATATATATATATATATATATATATATATATATATATATATATATATATATATATATATATATATATATATATATATTCTGCAGGCTTAGGTCCAAGTACTTAAGTACAAATACAATTCAAATTTTTTTTGTTTTGTTTATAAAACCAATGTCATTGACATGGAAAATTATACAATTGAGATACTAATTTCTGAATTATTGTAAATAATATAGTAAAATATAATTTTAATTCATCATTTGATGAGTAACATTTAAAAAAAAATAATTAAGCTTTATTAAATCTGTAATCCTCCTTTAATTATTTTTTCTCAAGCATAAAATTAAAAGCAACATTCTATTTATTGCTGATGTATTCCAGGACAAATCATATTTTTTTTTTTTTTGACACCATCATGTCTTAGATTTTGATCAAACTTTGTATATCTTGTCTCTTTAACCAAAAAACAAAGGAAAGCTGGTTAAATTTTTTTCCTTTTTGAGGATGGGTTAAGTTACGACCCCCAAGAATTTTGAGGTTCTAAGTTATGACTTAAACTGACAGAGATGTGAAACAAAATGCGTTTGGTGTAAAAAGGCATGATAAACAAAATTTATTAAGCAATTTTACCTAGGACTAATATTTTAAAAGTTAAACAAAATTTTAATATTGAAGGGGGTTCCCCCATTTGAGGCTAATTGCCAAGAATTTTTTTTTTGTTGTTGTACAAAATGTTCCTTCATCATATGTGCATAAAAGTATGAAATGAAACACTTGTGAATTTCAGTATTTAATGCTAATATGTTACTTTGATTAACAACACAAAACATGTTAAAATATTGTTTTGTGATTATATTAATTAACAATTTGTTTTTCCCACCTTGATCTTTTCTTAATTAAAACATAAATATGTCTACAAACTATATAAAATGCTGCTGCAATCGATTTTATGATCATAAGAAGGTATGTTAAAAAACTTGCATCCCATTATAAAATACAGTGTTGAGAACATTGACAGAGTTGGGACTTTTTGCAAATGTATACGTTTGCATTGCATGCATGAAAAAACTTCATAAGCTTTTCCAACTTATAAGTAAGGAGAAAGAGAGTGATTTATCTGATAAAGAACCAATAGCTGTTTCAGAAAAAAAAAGTATTTGATGATGAAGCAGCACATGTACAGTGTTTTCTGAGCTTGGAGTTACACCAGTCAAATTTCGTATGTATATATTGAAATAACAAATTAAGTTGGTCTGAAAATGAATAAATAAGTCTCCACTTTTACACTTTTCTCTAAATTATGTATGAATCAAATGTTTTGGAAATATGTAAACTAAATATCTCTCAAAGTCAGTATCTATATAATTTTGCAGATGGCATCCATAAAGAAGTTCAAACAAAGATACTCAGTAGTAGGATAGTACAGTCATCTACCTTTTTAAAACGCAAGTTGGAAGATGTGCGCGTAATGGTATAGGAGGCACAATTAAAATAGTTACAAACAAACGAAAAAAAAATAGCAGACTACATTTTACCTCCAGAGTCTTTTTACAACTTTTGTAAATCTAATATTAAGAATATTGAATGCCTTTTTGTTTCGAAAACCAAAACTAAATTGAGTAAAAACACCTTGTCAACTAGATTTCAAAATTTTATTTTCACAAATTTATTCCTAGTGAAATAAACAAAATATTTGCCTACAGGACACTTAAAAGATCATTCACCCATTTTATTTAAGATGAGTAAAGTGGAATCTGATACCAGTGACACTGAAATAACGGTACTTGAAATTGAATATATTCCATGCATTTATGATAAAGCGCTCTGGATAGGGATTATTGATCAAGTGTCTTATGAATTTGGTGATTACAAAATTAATTTCTTCCTACCCATCAAATACATTTTTCCTGACCAAAAAGTTTAATGTTGGATACCAAAAGATTTCCCAATATTGTGCATGATATCAAATCCAAGCATTATTCCAGGCATTAAGATAACATACTCATTTGAGGATAAAGATGTAAAGTAAGCAAATTATTAATTGAAAATGAAGCTTAAAATCGACTAAATGTATATTTACTTACTACCACTCTTAAGTTATTTTATATTAAGAAAATTAATGTCAATTGTACAAGAAGGTTACACATTGTCCAATTTCCAGTAAATCAAAAAAAAAATTTTTTTTTTAAAGTTCTTGTTACTCATGTAAAAAATAGTCATTAAATACTAAAATTCACAAGTGTTTCATTTCATATGTTTATGCACAATGATAAAGGAACATTTTTAGCATTAATAAAAAAAAAAAATTGTATCGAGTGAAAGTGAAAAGTGTCTAGAGTAACTTTTGTTTATTATGCCTTTTTACACCAAACGTATTTTGCTTTACATCTCTATCACTAATAGGACCCAAGTTTAGACATCTCAACGCTCTATTGGTGATCTTCTTTCCCTTCTCTATGTTTCTTGGTCGTCTGGCTCTTCGGTATTTTGGTGAATCTTTTGCTGTTGCAATGGAAATGTTGAAAGCTTTGATAGAGTCTGGCACAAAGCTTTGATTTCTAAACTTCCCTCTTTCGGAATCTGTCCTTATCTCTGGAACACACTCTCTTTATCTGTTTTTCTAATTTCCTTGGGAAAACAGATAAACTACTTTGAGAAAACTAATTTCCACAACTCTGGTGGAAATTAGCACGCCTCCGATCTTTGCCCACTAGAGGATATATATATATATATATATATATATATATATATATATATATATATATATATATATATATATATATATATATATATATATATATATATATATATATATATATATATATATATATATATATATATATATATATATATATATATATATATATATAGGGATGTACCGATAGTATCGGCCATTTTTTTGGGTATCGGTATTGGTTAATATGGCTGATACTTGGCCGATACTCCGATACTCCTTACTTTTTGGGTGAAGAATTATGAGAAACTTTTAGATTAAAAAATAAATCTAGTTTTGATATATAAAAGTTCTAATAAGGAATTCCCTAAGCTAGCCCATAATTCATTTTCCTAGTGTATATATATATTCCCAAAAAAGAACAGGCTCTCTCCAGATATGAGTGAAACTTTAATATTTTTACATCATAATTTGAGGGTATTTGAATTCGACTATCAAGAGATCTCTTTACCTTAAAGGGGTATATTATGTCATGTTTGAATAATAGCGTTTTTTATATTTTGTCTATTCTGCTGATTAATTGAGGTCTCTCCTTTCATTATTTTTATTCTTTATATTGTAGCTAGTTAAAGAATCTTCTTGTAAATTGTAATCATGTTAAAACATAAAAGCGAGTAGCTAAACTTTGTTAATACTTACTGGAAAATGGAAATGGAATATTTTTTGAATAAAAACAAACATAAAAAAGTTATTAGTATTATATTTGCATTTATTATTCCTAAAAGATAATATTTTAATTTATAAAATATACTTGGGCACAACCAAATATGAAATACATGACTAAGTTGCCTAGCAGTACACAAATTATTACTGTGTATTTCTTATAATAATTAGAGTATCGGTATCGGCACCTAAAATATAGAGTATCGGTATTGGTCTCTTTACTGTATCGGTACATCCCTAATTATATATATATATATATATATATATATATATATATATATATATATATATATATATATATATATATATATATATATATATATATATATATATATATATGGGTCATTAAAAGCAAAATCGCCAAATTTCAGAAAAGTTTCCCACGTGACCATCTCTAATAATGATAAAACTTTTCACGCCTACGACCTTTGCCCACTAGAGGATATATATATATATATATATATATATATATATATATATATATATATATATATATATATATATATATATATATATATATATATATATATATATATATATATATATATATATATATATATATATATCCAGCTGGATTTCAGATACAGAAGCCCCGCAGGATGCTGCTGCAAAGCCTTTTCACCCCCCCCACCCCGAGCAAGCTTGGGGTCACAAGCAAAGGAAGTTCTCCTCGCCGCAGTCCGGAGAAATCCGAGATATTTCAAATCTATCTCTCAACACTCTCCTACTATACTTTCTCCTTTTTTCAATTTCAGGAGGAGATTAGGCTGGCGTATCTCCTCCTCCTCCTACTTAAAGCCGGCGACATAGAGGAAAATCCGGGGCCTGTAATCTGGCAATGCCCGATCTGCAACAAAATAGTCAGAAGGGACTCCATAAAATGCAAACACTGTCACAAGTGGATCCACAGACAATGCTCCCCATTTCAAAGACTTCCCACCTACAAACCACAATTGGAATTGTCAAATTTGCACCCCCCCTACCACTTTAAACCCTATCAATCGTAATTCCCACATCTATACACTAAATATCCTACAAATCAACATAAACGGCCTCCACAACAAACACAAAGAACTAGAAACATTCCTACACAAACACAACATCCACATTGCGCTTATACAAGAAGCCCACCTTCCAACAAACCAACTCCCCCCTACTTTCTACAAATACGACTCCATCTACTCCCAACACAAACCCAACCATCACAAACTTTTAACTCTCATCCACAACTCTATAAATTACTCCAACACATCCTCTCAACATGCAAACACGCAATCTGACAACATATCTAAAATCCAAACCTTCTCAATAGAATTAAATAAAACTACGCACAATTTAGTAAACCTGTACATACCACACCATACATCCACACACTGTCCATCAAACTACTTACCCAACCTTACTACAATAACAAACCTCCCTAATCTTCTATTATGCGGAGACTTCAATGCCCACCACCCGACCTGGTACAAAAACCAAGCCTCCGACCAAAGAGGAACACACATCATCGAACACTTGGAACATCTCAACATACTTAACAACAAAAACCTCCATACCAGAATCCCCCCGCAATCCAACCAATCCCCCACATCACCTGACATCACCTTCTGCTCCTCAAACATTCACCCTCTTCTACACTGGACCACCGAAACCGATCTAAACTCCGACCACATACCAATAATTATAAAATACCGCATCAAAAACAAACCCACTCACAAATCTAAAACTACATTTACCAACTACAAAAAAGCAGACTGGACCGGTTTCTCCAATTACATAGACGAAAACCTCACAACAAACGAAATTACAAACATATCCTCTCTCAAATCAGCTATTCAACATCTTACCCACACAATCCAGAAAGCAGCCAACATCTACATCCCTAAAGGCCACATTAAAAAATACGAACCTAACCTCTCCCCCGAAATCACTTCTCTCATAAAACAAAGGAACGCACTAAAACGCCAAAACAACCCCACACAACTCACCAAAACACAATTAGAAACCCTAAACAATCAAATATCGACCCTAATAAAAACTCACACAACCAACAACTACCAAAACTTCCTCATCAAAAACTTGGACAACACAAACAGCAAAAGAGTCTGGAAAACAATCCACACAATCCACAACGCAAAAAACAACCCACTTCACACTCACGAAACTCCAACCAATCCCACTACACAAACCCCATAAACTCCCAAACAACACATCAACCTACTGGCCACACACTTCGCTAAGCAAAGTAGCTTACCTACCCACCCACAAAACAGGAAAATAATAAGAAAACTGAAAAAGCTACGCAACAACCAAAACAACTTAAACGCCATCACACCCACAAACACTCAAAACACCACTAAAACCAGGGTTGGTGATTTTTTTGATTTTTTTGATTTTTTAAAAAAATAAAACTTTTTTTTTTTTTTTTTTTTTTTTGTCATATTTTTTGATACATAATGATACAACAGATATATTAGTTCCTTCTTACTGTGTTAAAAAACTTTAAAGTAGTTTATATATTAGAAATATAACTTCCTTAATATTTGGTTCAAGATTTCATATAGGATAATAGAAGAATCTGATCTTCATTAATATAATTTATCCAATATAGAACTGTTAGAGTTTAGAATTCCTAATATATATTCAATCAAATCTTCAACAAAATTTTATTGATCTTTAATCTAATGCAATTTGAGGTTATAGACAAAAGAGAAAACAGAAAAGACAATTCCTTTTAATTTTCAACCATTTAAATTTTTATACAACATTATAAGAAAACAATATTCCTCTATATAAATTATAAAAGAAAGAAAATTTAAGCACTTTTGATGCATAATCATTAATCCATAAATTAAATACATAACTTGCAAAATATATATATATATATATATATATATATATATATATATATATATATATATATATATATATATATATATATATATATATATATATATATATATATATATATATATATATATAGTAATAGTTATGTATTTAATTTATGGATTAATGATTATGCATCAAAAGTTATTAAATTTTCTTTCTATTATAATTTATATAGAGGAATATTGTTTTCTTATAATGTTGTATAAAAATTTAAATGGTTGAAAATTAAAAGGAATTGTCTTTTCTGTTTTCTCTTTTGTCTATAACCTCAAATTGCATTAGATTAAAGCTCAATAAAATTTTGTTGAAGATTTGATTGAATATATATTAGGAATTCTAAACTCTAACAGTTCTATATTGGATAAATTATATTAATGAAGATCAGATTCTTGTATTACCCTATATATGAAATCTTGAACCAAATATTAAGGAAGTTATATTTCTAATATATAAACTACTTTAAAGTTTTTTAACACAGTAAGAAGGAACTAATATATCTGTTATATCATTATGTATCAAAAAATATGACAAAATAAAACAAATAAAAAAAAAAGTTTTATTATTTTTTAAAAAAATCAAAAAAATCAAAAAAATCAATTGATTTAATCAACTGATTAAATCAATTTGATTTAATCAATGCCAACCCTGACTAAAACTATCAAAAACTCTCCAGCAACAGGACCAGACAACATATCAAATATTCACCTAAAACACCTATCCAACCACACAATCACATACATAACCTCCGTCTTCAACAAATCCATCCAACTCAACAATATCCCCCCCCAATGGAAAAAAGCATTAATCATCCCTAAACTAAAACCTGGCAAAGACCCTTCAAACCCCTCCTCCTACCGCCCAATCTCCCTTTTATCCACCATCTCAAAACTTCTTGAAAAACTAATCCTTAATTCTATCCTCCAATTCATCCCACAACAAAACTTCCAATACGGGTTCAAACCCAACCACTCCACCACCACTGCACTTACCAACGTCATCCAACCTATAATAAACGGACTAAACCATAAACCTTATCACAAAACTATACTAATAGCAATTGACATAAACAAAGCCTTCGATACTGTTCCGAGACATAATCTTATCCATAAAATCCTCCAATCCAACATCCCAACAAACACTAAGAAATGGCTAACCAACTTCCTATCAGGAAGAACAGCCCAAATACAACAAAACGGCCATAAATCACGTACCATCAATTTAAGGAACGGAGTTCCGCAAGGAGCCATACTCTTATACCCCCCACTCTATTCAACCTGTACACAGCAGACCTCCCTCAACCCCAAACAACTTTCACCCTCATAATATCATACGCCGACGACTTAACTATTACCACCACTCACAAAAACCTCACCACCGCAACATCTCTCACACAAGACTACACAACACAACTCCAAACTTGGCTAGTAGAAAACAGGATGACGGCTTCCCCAAACAAATCCTCCATAACCCTTATAACAACAGACAAACACATATCCAACACCCACCCACAAGTCCTACTAAACAACACCCCCATACCCCTCAACAAAACCCAAAAAATTCTCGGCCTAACATTTGACACTCACCTCACTTTCTCCAAGCACATTCAAAATACCACATCAGCCGCAAACAGAAAACTCAACATCCTCAAAACAGTGGCCAACACAGACATAAACAACAACATACAAACCTCAATTGCAATCTACAAACAATTTATACGCCCCACCATTAACTACGCCTCCCCTGTCTGGCACCCTCTGCTCTCCGACCAAAACTTAACGACACTCCAAATAACGCAAAATAAAGCCCTTCGCACCATCACCGGCTGCACACGCACAACCCCTCAACAACACCTACACAACGAAACCAAGATACTACCTATAAGGAATCACCTAGAAATGATAGGCACCCAATTTTACGCAAAAACACGTCTACCCACACACCCATGTCACAATACTCTCCTCCAACCTACCCCACAGAGACTAACACAGCCTCCATCGTCCACCGGCGCCTTTTACAATCAGATCCTAAATCACATCCCCCCTCCTCCCCCCAATACCACAACAACCAAACATATACACACTCAACTAACACATTCATACATGATCAACAGACCTCCAAACAACACACTAAAAGAACCCCCTCCCGAAATAAGCCCCGATTTCAACAACCTCCCAAGACACTTACAAACCTCACTTGCAAGATTAAGATGCGGGCACCACCCAAACCTACAACATTACAAACACAAATTCAAAATAAACCAGGCAGCATCTCCCACCTGTACTAGATGCGGAATGGCCCCGGAGACCGTGAAACACTTTCTATTACGCTGTCCTTCCAACTCTCGCCCCAAAATCTTCTGGGGCATCACTTCTTTGAAGGATCTCTGGACGAGACCGACTGCGGCAGGAAGCTTCATTAGCGAAGTGTGGCCGCCTCAACATGGGGTGGTCAGGGGGTGAGAAGGTAAAAAAAAAAGAAGGTATATATATATATATATATATATATATATATATATAT
>SEYY01000564.1:40379-43871 GCA_009176605.1 Armadillidium nasatum
TGTCAATTTTTGAGCTTTTATAAAATATCACAACGAAATCTGTTTGATCATTACATATTTGTCGTTGGTCCCACCGTTCTGCTAACCAATTTAAAAGTTTTCTTCCCTAGTTTAAAACTTTTATTGATTAAGCTCATAAAATATGACAACGGAGGTTGAAAAAGGCTTTAATTATAGTTAGAATGGTTTATTTACATGGTAGCGTGGTTAAAAATAACCGAGTTATCAAATGGGTTTCTCCAGTCTCTTTAGAGGATTTTCGATGGATTCACGACGTTTTTAATCTCTTTAAGCTTCTCTTGAAGATTCCATATTTCTTCTTCTCGTCGTTCTATTGTTCGCTATTATCCTTGAAGAAATGATTCTGATTTACCTCTGTGTTATAGCTAGAGCTTTTAGTTTACCTCCACCTTATGGCTAGAGATTTAGTTTACCTCCACCTAATGGCTAGAGATTTTAGTTTACCTCCACCTTATGGCTAGAGATTTGGTTCTTATAGATGGTTTCTTGTCTTCTTAGCTCTTCTGGTTTGGAGTTAGACTTCAATCTGAGGCGATCAATCTTGAATGACCGATCTTCTAGTTATCACTCTCCATGGATCGATTGATCCTCTTGAGATTTAGCTCTTCTTTATATAAGTGTAGAAATTAAATGTTCTACGCTTTCATTCATAAATATAAATAAATAACATGATATATTTAAAAGGAACATAAAAGTTGAGAAATTGAACTTTTACAATATATATATATATATATATATATATATATATATATATATATATATATATATATATATATTATATATATATATATATATATATATATATATATATATATATATATATATATATATCAGAGGTGAGCATTCCGCAACTCCGCAATAGTAGACTAACAAAAAAAATTGTGGAATCGCGATTGCGATAATTTTCAAAAAGTTGTGGAATGCCAAAAATTTATGGTATGCTATCGCAATTTTCCAAAAACCAATGAAATTTCCGGAAAATTTAAGAATATTCTTGAAGTGTGGAGAAACTTCTAGATTAGCCATTTCTAGTATAGTGTAGATCAGCTTGTTGTAACTGGTTGATTATTTTAATCAATTATTTAACTAATAATTCATATCGTGTAGTAATTAATTGTCACGTAAAAATATTTGCTAATACTGAGGAGATAGAAGAACCCATGGAAAGTCCCGAAGTTATTATTAGCAAATATTTTTATGGAGTTCTTTGAAACTAAGTTCCTTCCTGCTTATTTGATACCAGGCAAAAACTGGTTTAGATATGTGGACGATACTTTCGTGATTTTGGATGAGGGTGTTGATATCGATGTTTTGGTTAATGATCTTAATAATCATGTCCCTTCTATTAAATTTACCTCTGAAACAGAAAGTAATGGCAGCATTCCCTTCCTAGACATACATATTAAACGTGCCAATTCTAAACTTGACTTCAGCGTTTACCGTAAGCCAAACCATTCATTTGACTATATTCATTGTTTTTCAAGCCATACTACATCTAAAAAATCAGTAATGTCAGGCATGTTCCTCCGCACCTACCGCTTATGCTCACCTCAATATTTAGAAGATGAACTAACCCTTCTAAAAGGCAATTTCAAAAAATTAGGATATAAAGAAAATCTCATTTCAAATGCAATATTCAAAGCCAGAAAAAGGTTCTATAATTTTAATGCAAAAAGCAACTTTTCTACTGATAATATACTTACTCTACCTACCACTTTAAATTTAAATATAAAATCTCTTTTACAAAAAAATATGAACATAATTTATGGCAATAATAACAATATTAAAAATATTTTTCTCATAGCTGTAAATGGAAATAAAAATGCCAATGCTGTTTACACAATTCCTTATAGAGGCTGTTCCGGGTGTTATGTTGGTGAAACTGTTGATTTTTCAAGACGAATGTATCAACACGATTATGACTTAAGAATGGGCAATGAACGCAGTGCACTATATCAACATAGATGTGAAAACATTCATAAAATTTTGATTACAGATGCTAAGGTAATTTGTAGAGAAAACGACACTTTTTTAAGAAAATTAATTGAGTCAATTGTCATTCACAACTCAAACACTTTTAATAATAATAAAATGAGTCTAAATGTTGACGATTTTGTTTTAAACAGTTTAAAATTAGTCTCAAAATATAACAGATTAATTGATTGTGAAAAGAGGACATGATTTTAATTTGTAACTATATATAGATTGTTGAAAATTTTGTACCGATATGTTCATTTTGAACTGGCGGTGAGCATTTCCCATTTTACTCTTTAACGCTTCCTTGCATTGTTTTACTTACCTTCCTTGGAGCAGGTCTCCTTTTGAACATTTTATATATTTTTTAAAACTTTTTAACTCTTCTAACTTTGGATTGTAAAGGGACGTCAGTCCGAAAACGTTTGCCTATAATTTATTTTAATACTGGATTTTTTAGTTTGTTTTAAATCTGCGGTTATTGCAGTCTTATATATATATATATATATATATAATATATATATATATATATATATATATATATATATATATATATATATATATATATATATATATATATATATATTATATATATATAATACTTTCTTTCTCGCCTTCTTATGTCTCTTATAAGAGAAAGTTGTGCCTCTGAAAGGTCATATTTTGATATTCTTTCATTAAATTCATCCATAGGAAGATTGATAATGTCATCACAAGAAATAGGTAGATTCATTGCTCTTGCTCTCTTTTCATCCCGAGACATATTTTTTTCACTATCATTTTTTCGTCCATATATATATTATATATATATATATATATATATATATATATATATATATATATTATATATATATAATATCAAAAAAAAAAAAAAAAATTTTATTGGCTTAAAATTTGAAAATTTTAAAAATTGAATTTAGTGAAGGAATAACTCAATTTTATTTATATATATATATATATATATATATATATATATATATATATAATATATATATATAATATATATATATATATATATATATATATATATATATATCTCTAATATATAATTAAAAATTAGCGATTTCCTTTAATTACAGAATAATTTTTATATTATTCAATTATAAGTTTATACTAACCTAACCTAATCTAACCTAACCTACCTAACTTAACATAACCTAACCTAACCTACCTAACTTAACAAAACCAAACTAACCTACTTAACGTAACGTAAACTAACCTATGTAACCTAATGTAATCTTTTCAACCTTCATAACCTAAGCAAAACGTTTGTCTCTCTCTCTCTTATATATATATATATATATATATATATATATATATATATATATATATATATATATATATATATATATATATATAATAATATATATATATATAAAATAAAATAAAATAATAGATAAAATTAAATATAAAATTAAACCTTCTAAAATTAAAGTTTCTAAGCTATATATGTTATATATATATATGTTAGTTGGTTGTGGAATTAATAAGCAACTT
>SEYY01000564.1:43971-54150 GCA_009176605.1 Armadillidium nasatum
TTGCATGACAGAAAGTGGACGAACATTTAATCTTGTTTGTATTTTCTTCAGCTCATTTTGGGCTACAACGGAGTGATTGAAATGCGTTTTTTTATTTGGTTATTAAATCGGATACACATTTTTGACTCATAATGAAATTTTTAACTACTATCTGAGTTTGGTGTGCAAAGCAATCTACATTTTTCACTCTTGCCAGAGAAAGTGCTTTTTTTTATATTTGTGCCCGAATCCCTGACTACGCAGTGCACTTCAATTTAATGAAATCTTCCATTTTGTCAGCATCTTTTCAAATACAGTTTCAAGATAGTCGCCTGTATGGCGCTCAGAAAAAGGTTCTGCATTCAATACAAAGTTTTGCCTTTGAAAGTTTTTATCGATTGCATGATACATAATTTTTTACTATCCGCGGATGTGGATGTGGTTGCGGATATCCGCGGATGCGGATATTGGAAAAATGATGCGGATATCCGCAGTTGCGGATGCGGATATCCGGTCCACCTATAGTAGACGGCCACCGTTCTTCCTTTAAATCTATTAACAGTGGTGTTCCTCAGGGTTCTGTTCTATCCCCAACACTTTTTCTACTTTTCATTAATGATCTTCTTTCTATTACTTCATCTCCTATCAACTCTTATGCTGATGACTCCACACTTCATTACTCCTTTCAGTTTGAAAGACGTCCATCCCAGCAACAGTTATTAGACTCGAGAAGGGTAGCCTTGGAGCATCTAACCTCTGATCTTTCACATATTTCAAACTGGGGCAGAGAAAACATGGTTGTTTTCAATGCCTCATAAACTCAATTCCTCCATCTCTCCACTCGACACAATCTTCCACACAACTATGATATCTTCTTCGAAAACACACAACTCAAACCTTCATCTGTTCTTAATATTCTCAGTGTTTCTTTTTCTCATGATCTTTCTTGGAAAGATCACATTACTTCTCTTTCTAAACAAGCTTCTAAGAGGTTGGGTGTTCTGAGGCGCCTTCAGAATTACTTCACGCCACCCCAGTTGCTTGCTCTGTATAGGGGTGTTGTTCATCCCTGAATGGAGAACGCTTCACATATCTGGGGTGGCTGCACTCACACAGTTCTACTTGAGAAGGTGGAGTCTAGAGCATTTCGTCTCATCAACTCTCCTGCTCTTACTAACTCTATCCAATCTCTTTCTGCCCGTCGAATTGTTGCGTCACTCTCTCTATACTATCGCTATTACAACGGACACTGCTCTTCTGAACTCTCTCGTCGCATACCTCCTCCATTGAGAAGAGCCCAGGCGACACGACTTTCTACACAGTCTCATCCTTTCTCTGTCCAACTCTCTGACCCCTGACTTAACCGCTATGCTCAATCTTACATATACTCTACTGGTAAAGTCTGGAACACACTCCCTTTATCTGTTTTCCCAACTTCCTTTGACTTGCATACTTTCAAACGCCGTGTATCTGGACACGTCGGCCAACATTGAGCTGAATAGTATTTTTCCAACACCGGTGGAATTCAGTCGGCCTCCGGCCTTTGGCCACCGGAGATATATATATATATATATATATATATATATATATATATATATATATAATATATATATATATATATATATATATATATATATATATATATATATATATATATATATATATATAAGCTAATCTTTCGTAGGCCAGAAAAAAACTATAATAATTATATCTTATATATTATATATTTCATTGCCGATTCAATGTATATATATATATATATATATATATATATATATATATATATATATATATATATATATATATATATATATATATATATATATTATATATATATATATATATATATAATATAATAATATAATAAAATAATAATAATAATAATAATAATAATAAATAATGTAGCTAACAATGTAGGAAAAGATTCCATTTCATTATGCTTTAATAACACATGTAGGAACCGACCGGGGTTGGAATTTGGCCGTGGCCGGGGTCACCCAAATTTGGCCGGGGTTCTGGCCGGGGTTTTCTAAAATTTGTAAAGAGGTCAAAAGCACTGAAATTTAAGGTTAAGAAAATTAGATATAAGGTTTATTTAATTGTAAGGAAGGAGTAGAATAGCCAACATTCACTTAAATTAATGATTATATGCATTTTCTCAAAAAAAAAAATTAAAAAATTACAGTGTTGTATAGTTAAAGTTTAAAAAAAGTAAAAAAAAAAAAAAAATATTTTCTAATTCATAATAGTGATTCAACAGGTTTACTTAAGTAAGACCCTAAGGTAAAGTTTGAAAAAATGTAACATATAAAATTATGAATGTAACCTGTATTTATGCATATCATTGTTATTTTATTGCCATGTATAAAACTTGTATCATTTAGCTGCATTATTTAAAAATTATTATTTTGTTTATACTTTCAGTCAATGTGGCTAAAAGATCAGCTTCTGCAGTATTTGAATACTTTACAATGTTTCAGGATAGGCTCGAAATAGCTAAATGTTAACATCTGCAGTCAGAAAATTAGAAGAGAACCTCCGGGTGCTACAAGTAAAAAAATTTCAACCAAATCTTTTTGGAGTATCTAAAATCAAAACACAAAGATGAACATTCACTAGCAGAAAAGGAGCGGTCAAAAGAAACAGAAAAGGAAAAAAATCTTAATTTTCTTATATTTTGTTTGAATTTTTTTTTTATTATTTGACTGATTGAGCTGAGATTTTCAAAGTATGTGAATTTTTTCACGAAGTTCTGAGTTGATTTCGAGCATTTTTTTGAGTCTATAAAGGCTTGAAACTTATTTGGACCCAAAGTTGAAAAAATGAATAACTGGATCAAACCACTGGTCCACATGAGCTGAAAATTTTGCTGAATACCTTTGCCCCAATTTCTTGCATTGGTGGGAATAGGTTTTTGATATCACGTCTAGAAAAAAGTTATATAAGCACTTGAAAAAAAATTTGCAAAAATCGTACCCTTCTGGAGGAAAAAATTATTTATAAAAAACGCTACCTACTATTTTTTTTTATTTGTGAATATTGTTTAGAAGAAGGGCAGGGCAACAATATTTATTTAGTGCATATTTAAATGCTCTTTGTTTGAAGCGAGATATAGCCTCTCAAACTTTGGGAATTTTTGAAATTTGGCAAAAAATGGACCATTTTTTGAAGGCTATATCTCAAAACAAATGAATGTCATCGAATAAAGTACATAGAGGAATTTGTAGCCCCACCCCTCCTCTATACACACCAAAAATAGGAAATGTCATAGTTGTATTTTTTTTTTTTAAAAAATTTGTCTGAAAAGGTGGATTTTTTTAGTTCAAAAAATTTTTTTTTTTCATAGTTGGTCAGTTTTTGGCTTATAACATTTTTCCTATAACTCTGGGAACAAAGATGTATTAGAGACTTTTGTATCCCATTTAATTTTGAATAAATTGTCCAATTTTCAGCTCATTCTAAAAAGTAGTTTGACACCGCCATTCAATTAAAAAAGGGTAAAATTTAAAAAAAAAAAAAAAAATTTTTAACCGTAATAGACTCGGAAAAAAGCTAGAAATGGACTTTTCTTACCGGTAAAAAATCTATATAACTGAAAGTTTCAGCAGAATCGGCTGAAAATTTGAAAAAAAAAAAAAAAAATTAAGTATAATATGCCATTTTAACCCCGGTTTTCCTTGATTTTTGGCCGGGGCCGGGGTCAGTAAAAATGGCCGGGGTTGGCCGGGGTTGGCCGTGGCCGGGGCCCCGGTCGGTTCCTAAACACATGCTTAAGGAAATATATAATAATTAATAAAGTTATTACGATAGACGTTTCGGGCTACCTAACCTCATTATCGATATCATCTATAAAGTAAAATAAATAACAATCAGAATAAATATAAGAGATAATTATAATTACAATTATCAAATTAATAACATTTTAGGAATATTATCAGTAATTAAAATCAGAATTAAAATCAACTAAAAATTAAGTGCACTAAACTATTGTGAACAAAGTAAGGATACAAATTAAGAAATATGCAAATTGAGATTTTTTCAAACTAGTTGTAGTCACTAGTTACTTGGTTATAGAATTTCACAAATACACATGGTTGAAACAGGTATATAAGGAGTGTAGAATTGAGGTTATTCAATAATAGGGTTATAAATGGGAGGGTTGAGGTTAAGCTATCAGGAGAGAGATGGAAAAAGGCTGATTGATTGAGTGTGGGTTGGAGCTGTCTAATATGCAATGATTCTAAGAGTTTGCGGTCTAAGGTATTTGAAGATTTTAAAATACTAAAATCTGAAAATTGTAGTGGGTTGTTTTGGGAGTATGAATGGTCAGGAATGGGGGATTTTTCGAGAGAGAGAGAGAGAGAGAGAGAGAGAGAGAGAGAGAGAGAGAGAGAGAGAGAGAGAGAGAGAGAGAGAGAGAGAGAGAGAGAGAGAGAGAGAGGAAGCAGAGAGGAGAGAGAGAGAGAGAGAGAGAGAGAGAGAGAGAGAGAGAGAGAGAGAGAGAGAGAGAGAGAGAGAGAGAGAGAGAGAGAGAGAGAGAGAGAGAGAGAGAGAGAGAGAGAGAGAGAGAGAGAGAGAGAGAGAGAGAGAGAGAGAGAGAGAGAGAGAGAGAGAGAGAGAGAGAGAGAGAGAGAGAGAGAGAGAGAGAGAGAGAGAGAGAGAGAGAGAGAGAGAGAGAGAGAGAGAGAGAGAGAGAGAGAGAGAGAGAGAGAGAAAGAGAAAGAAAGAGAAAGAGAAAAAAAGAGAGAGAGAGAAATTAAACATTACAGTATCAGTGTACTTACTATATCAAATTTCATGGCTTATAGTCTAAAGAGAACTTGTATAAAATTAATCAAAACATTGTAAATTTAAAATGTTAGTTACCTTTTTTGTCTCTTGAATTTGGACGAATAATACCAGATGGTCCATCAGGTGACATATGATATGTATGATTATGTTGGACATGATCAACTGCAGACGTAGAATCCTCTGTGTATTATATATATATATATATATATATATATATATATATATATATATATATATATATATATATATATATATATATATATATATATATATATATATATATATATATATATATATATATATATTAGTGATGGGATGATATCAAAAATATTTTGATTGATTCCAATTCGATTCCAATTCTGATGGCAATGCCGATTCTCTCACTACCGTGAAAGATTAAGAATATACTTTTTGAAAAACCGGTAATATAATTGTTTTGTATTAAATAATAACATAAAATGAAGTTTATTTAAATACAGTACAGTAGATAACTTAGTTTAAACCCTTCCTTTCTATTTAATTACATTTTATAAAACTATAATTATCATTTATTTTAATACTAACATAGCTCAATTAACGAGATTAATTGTTAGAGCATAAATCAAAACCATGTTAACCAAATATATGAACTAATAGTAAATATTATAATTGATTCTCAGTCCAATGTTGAAATAATAAAAAAAAATACTACTATTTCCTGAAATTTCGTAATGTGTAAATAACATGTAAGGAAAAAAAATGAAACTTACGTAAATGCTTATTTATCCACTTTTTCCAAATGTATGCATTTTTAAAAAAGAATTTCTCCAGAGAAGACTGAAGATTTTTGGGTTTACTTTCCTCGTAAATTTTCCGATATTTGCTTTTCTAAATTATTGCAAACTAAACTACTGCGATTTACATCTGGTACCATGCTAGTAATCTGTTCTCAAAGGGCATTAAAAGTTCAAAATATTTCATCAAGTTCTTTGAAGACAGCGATCTCCTAGGATCATTGACTACTTTGCATTCCATTTCGTCATCTTCTAATGCACGTGGCTTTTTTAATCTCAAGAAGACGTTCATTGATTAATTTTATGCACGCTAAATCTATTATATCTTCAATATTTTCAGTGTCAACTTTCAAAATCAAGATCTTCAATAGCAACAATATTTCACAAAAGCAAATAATAACAGCGTCCACTTTCCAATACTGGGCACAACACAAAATTTCTAATTGCCAACTCTTGTACCACGAGAAACATCCAACATCCAACATCCAAACGTGGGAAATTAAAAAAGAACTAATTAAAATTAATTTCGTGTACATCAAGGTGCAAGTTCAAATTATTTTACTGCGTTAATCTATTTTCGCATTTACTAAAATCACATTAATCAAGGGATGCCTGTATTATAAAGTACTATCACAAATGAAATAGGAAAAAAGAAATAAAACATTAAAGACTAAAACTTTATTTTATTGAAAGAATGTAAAAAGTAAATGTTTCCTTTTTAAAAAAATAAAAATTTAATATTTATGAATAACCATTAACCACAATACATCTTAAAACTGAAAGCTAAATTTTGAAAATTGAAAATATTATATATTCTCCATGTTCTCATAATAAAAATTAAATACTCTCAAATTAAGATTATATATATATATATATATATATATATATATATATATATATATATATATATATATATATATATTATATATATATATAGTAATATTTTTACTATCCACGGATGCGGTTAATTTTGGTATCCATCGGATATCCGCAGATGCGGATAGTTTAATTTTTTAATGAGTTTTTGTCATAGATTCTTTGAATTTTAAATATAATATCCAGAATCTATGTTATCAGGGAGTGGGACGGGGACCCAACTCTTGTTAACACCCACCAACCTCTTTCCCCAACCTCCACCATTTGGAGGAAATTATATATATATATATATATATAATATATATATATATATTATATATATATATATTATATATATATATATATATATATATATAATATATATATCCTTGGTGGGCAAAGGCCAATTCCCTTGGACAATACCGGAACCTCGTTAACGCCAATATTCTCGATACATGGTGCTCGAGAGTGTGCAAGTCAAAGGAAGTTGGGAAAACAGATAAAGGAAGTGTGTTCCAGACTTTACTAGTAGAGTACATATAAGATTGAGCATAATGTAGTTAACTCTAGGGTCAGAGAGTTGGGAAGAGAAAGGCAGAGAGAGTGTAAAAAGGCGTGTTACATGAGCCCTTCTCAATGGAGGAGGTATGCAACGGGAGAATTTAGAAGAGCAGTGTCCATAGTAATAGTGATAGTATAGAGAGAGCAACGCAACAATTCGACCTTTTGCAGGATGGCTGTTTGAGTGGAACGAACCACCCCACATGTGCGAGGCGTACTCCATACAGGGGCGAACAACACCCCTATACAAGCACAATTGGGGGGCGTGGAAAATTCGAAGGCCACACACACCAACCTTAGAAGCTGTTTATAAAGAGAATAATGTGTTTTCCAAGAAAGATCACAAGAGAAAGAAACAGAGAATATAGACGATAAGGTTAAGTTGTGTGTTTTCAAAGAAGATTTTGTTATGTGGAGTTGTGTCAAAAGGAGTGAACTGCGTTTTGAGGCATTGAAAATACCATGCTCTGTCAATTTGAAATGCGAGAAGATAAGGGTAGTTGCTCTAAGGCCACATTTACTCAATTAACTTTGCTGGAGGGGTCTTTCAAACTGAAGGCAATGAAGGGTGGATTATCAGCATGGAGTGGATGAAGGAAAAGTAGAAAAACTGTGGATAGACAGCTGAGGAACACCCTATTATAGATTTAAAAATGAATGGTGGCCGTATTCAACACTGAATGAACAGAAAGGTAATAAAGGAGGTACAGAGGGAAGATAATTCGAAAGAGGAAATTAGAAATCAAGCTATGTGCCAGACCCTTTGAGCTTTTGGTAGTAGTGCGACGTAAAAGATTCACCGAATACCGAGTCCAAGTCTAGTGAAAAAGAAGATTAGTAGGTTCTTCTAGCCAACTTTCGATCGAGATAAGATTGAAAATTAAGTGTTTCCAATTCTGTTAAGAATTCAAAAACTTAGAAGAACGGAGGTAAGAAATGGACATAGTTGGAGGTTGAGAAGGTCCCCTCTTCGGCATTCGAATGAGCGCGTTTCCAGCAAAAGGAAGATGATGTAGAAACAAAACAAAATTAATTTACAAGGCAGGGGAGCTTGAAAGCACAAGTTTTGAGAACACTGGAGAGTCCATAGGACGAACGCTTCTTAGCGTTATAGAGAGAGAGAGAAAAAAAAAAAAAGAGGAGAAAAAAGAGAGAAGAGAGAGAGAGAGAGAGAGGAGAGAAGAGGAGAGAAAAAGAGAGGGAGATAGGGAGAGAGAGGAGGAGGAGAGAAAGAGAGGGGAGGGGGGAGGAGGGGAGAGAGGAGAGAGATAGAGAGAGAGAGAGAGAAGAGAGAGAGAGAGAGAGAGAGCCAAACACCTTCGAAGAATATATTTAGGCTAAGGTTGGAGGAGTTGAAGGAGGAGAATAGTCCGAATTGTCTAAAGTTGAATTGTGCAAAAGTTCGAGAGAGGGTTCAGCTTTAAAAGAGCAAAAAGCAGTTGCGCTGAAGATACTAATGAAGGGAAAGAGAAGAAGAAAATAGGTTGACACTTATGCAAATTCTAGAAAGTCTTGAGTAACCAGAAAGATTGCTTGTCTACAGAGAGAGTTTGTTGTGGAGGATAGATTTTGGACGATTCGGGTGAAATATAAGTTGTGGTTTTGGAATTTGAAGATGATGTAATTCCTGAGTCAGCATTCTGCAGTGATACGCGAGTTAACCAAGGTTTGTTAGGCTAAGTAGAAGGGAAAGAATATGGAATGTTTGCCTCCATGCCAGAGAGAATCACCTCAGTATGTGCTCAACACAATCTGAGGGACTTCTCCCACATAAGTAATAGTCAGTCCACAGGAAATGAAATAAGTAAGACCTCAAGTTCAACCAGCTTGAGGAACTGAAATGCCACAACAAGCCAAGAGTACTTTCACTAAAAGGATATGTACTGATCTCCTTGGTTCTTCTACTGATAAAAATTTCTGGCCTCTAGCCAAAAATATCTTTAACAACTGTAAATCTGCCTTTCCTCCTTTTATTCGTCCTGATGGCTCTTCTGCTTATACTTTTTTCCTCCAATTCAACCCTAAATGATTCTGACTACCTCTCTCCTACTCCTTCTCCTCTCAGGTGTCCCATGTCATCACCTGTGATTTTCCATGATCAGGTCCATGGGATCCTGAGAACTCTGAATGTCAGGAAGGCCAGCAGCCAGGATAGCACTCATTCACGTGCTCTTCGGAAGTGTGTGTCTGAGCTGGTGTCTGTCCTTGTTGAACTCTTACTCCCTATGACTTAATGCTAAAATCTTTTCTTTAATGCTGAAAGCTTGCATATATTCAGTTAATCGTCCTATAGCTCTAACTTGTGCTCTGTCTAAACTCTTTGAAACTCTCATTTCCTGGATCATCTAAAGTCTCACTACCTTCTTTCAGATCAGCACAGTTTTCAACATTTAAGGTCTACTGGTGAAATATTTTCCAATCTTTCTGATTTATGGTTTTCTGCTCATAGGGATTATGAGGAGTCTTGTGTGGTGGCACTTGACATTTCCAAGGCATTTGACTAGGTGTGGCCTGCACCACTATTCTCCAAGCTATCTTTCTTTGGGTTTCCTCCTCCTCTTTGCTTACTTATATCTAGTTTTCTCTCAGATTGTTCCATATCGACATTTATTGATGAATCAACCTCTTCTATTTTTTTTGTCAACTGTTGTGTTCCTCAGGGTTTTGTTCTATCTTTAACTTATTATTTTTCATCAATGATCTTCTCAGATCCACTTCTAACTCTGTTCATTCTTATGCCGAAGATCTTCATTCTACTTTTTTCAAATCTGATCACTCTTTTGCATCTTAAGTTGCTTCTTGTCTTCAACTTTCTGATTCCATTCTTGTTGATCTGGATGGGATTTTCCGATGGGTCGCTTCAACCTTGTGAAATTCAACTCTTTTAAAAAGTCAACTTCATATATCCCTCTAAAAAATACATCCCAACTTTCCTATGTCCTTCAATGGCCCTCCCATCTTACCTGTAAACAAGTTTAACATTCTTGATCTGAATAAAAACAAATTTTCTTGGAAAATAGTTGCTAGGGTGGCTTTAAAGAATCTGGGAATAAAGTTCAGATTGCAGGAATTTTTTCCTTCTGAACAGTTGCTCCAAATGTATGAGTCTCATCGCCAATGTACTGTTCTCACATTTGGGGGATTTGGTTACACCTTTCTTTTGGATAAGGTTGAGTCTAGGGCTAAAAGATTAATAAACTGTCTGCTACTTTCATACTCA
>SEYY01000564.1:54250-59250 GCA_009176605.1 Armadillidium nasatum
CTCCTACTGATAAAAATTTCTGGCCTCTTGTCAAAAATATCTCTAACAACTTCTGTAAATCTGCTTTCCTCCTCTTATTCGCTCTGATGGTTCTATAGCTAATACTCCTTCTGAAAGGCTAATCTCTTCGGCCTCCTTTTTTCATCTAATTCCACCCTGCTAGATTCTGACATCCCTCCTCCTACTCCTTCTCCTCTCAGGTGTCCCATGCCTCTACCTGTAATTACTCATGATCAGGTGCATGGGATCCTGAAATCTATGAACGTCAGGAAGGCCAGTGGCCCGGATGGCATTCCCCCTCGTGTTCTGAGGGAGTGTGCTTCCGAGTTAGCGCCTGTCCTCGTTCAGCTCTACTCTCTATGCCTTAATACTAATACTTTTCCTCTATGCTGGAAGCGTGCGTTGGTTCAACCGATCCCGAAAAAAGGTAGTCGCTCTGACCCTTCTAACTATCGACCTATAGCTCTCACCTTGTGTTCTATCTAAATTTTTGAAACTCTCTCAACTCTCATTTCCTGGATCATTTGGAGTCTCATTCTCTTCTTTTGATCACCAGTATGGCTTTCGACGCTCGAGGTCAACTGGTGACATACTTTCCTATCTTACTGATCTATGGTCTTCTGCCCTTAGGGACTTCGGGGAGTCTTGTGTGGTGGCGCTTGACATATCCAAGGCTTTTGACCGGGTGTGGCATGCGTCACTGCTCTCCAAGCTCCCCTCCTTTGGGTTTCCTCCTTCTCTTTGCTTACTATTGTCTAGTTTTCTCTCAGATCGTTCCATTTCGGCAGTTGTAGATGGAGCGACCTCTTCCTCCTTTTTTGTCAACTGTGTGTTCCTCAGGGTTCTGTTTTATCTCCAACCTTATTCTTACTTTTCATTAACGATCTTCTCAACTGCACTTCTAACTCTGTTCACTCTTATGCTGATGATTCAACTCTGCATTCTTCTACTCATTTCAAATCTGCTCCCTCTTTTGCTTCTAGAGTTGCTTCTCGTCTTCAACTTTCCAATTCTATTCTTGCCGATCTGGATGGGATTTCCCGGTGGGGTCATAGCAACCTTGTGAAATTCAACTCTTTAAAAACTCAACTTCTTCACATCTCCCTCTCAAAACACCTCCCAACTTTCCTATCCTCTTCGATGGCTCTCCCGTCTCACCTTGTAAATAACATTAACATTCTTGGTCTAAACATAAACAACAACTATCTTGGAAACCACATATCACAATGGTTGCTAAAGCGGCCTCTAAGAAGCTGGGAGTTCTGTTCAGATTGCGAGAATTTTTCTCTTCTGAACAGTTACTCTAAATATATAAGGGTCTTATTCGCCCTTGTATGGAGTACTGTTCTCACATTTGGGGGGGCTCCGGCTCCTCCTCTCTTCTGGATAGGGTTGAGTCAAAAGCTAAAAGATTAATTAACTGTCCCCTACTTTCAAACTCTCTTGACCCTCTGTCTCTGCGACGTGACGTTGGCGCACTATCTCTTTTCTACAGGTACTACAATGGCAGGTGCTCGAGAGAATTGGCCTCTCGCATTCCTCCTCCATTGCGTCGTCCTCGTTGCACTAGGGGTGCCCTGCTTTCGCACCAATTTTGTGTGGAAGTGGGAAATCCAGGCTAGCCCGTTGTGGTACCTCTTTCTTTCCAGCCACCTCTATTCTGTGGAACTCTCTACCTTCATCTATTTTTCCTTCTGTATTTAACCTTCCACTCTTCAAGGCTTCCGTCTGCGCCCACCTGAGGGCTGTGCGTTAGGTGTGTGCATTTGCATGTGTTTTGTCTCTGTGTGTGTGCCCCCTCCTTGAAAAGGGCTCTGCCCGTGAGCGGTGGCGTTCTGTAAAAAAAAAAAAAAAAAAAAAAAAAATATATATGAGTAAACTATAATTTCCATCATAGATTGTAGCGATGATTTGTTACATTTACCGAAAAGTGTATTACTATTCGCTATATCGGGATAAATCTTTGCGAGAGAACAGATGTTTAAGAATTTTAAAGTAAATTACTATTTACGCAAAGAACATATATTAATCCGACGAAATCGTAGGCTTCTCATCTATTATGCTTTCGAATGTTAATAGCTTAGTTCGTTCGCTGTCATATTGCCTGTCCTTCTAACCTAACATCGTTATATATAGTATCTTCAAAATGTATTTATTTCACAGTATTCTAAACCGATAACTCTTGGAAAATTACATGTGGCAAGCCGTATAAACGTTTTTCCAAGAGTTAATAGCAAATTGTGTTGTTAAAAATAATATTCTCCCGATTATGTCAGGCATTCGTCTGATAATTTACGTCAAACAGGGAAAGAATATGTTTTATCCTTATAGCGCGAATAAAAGAGCTAATCACATATTACGTTTTATGTTTTAGGTTATGTTTAATTGATAATTTATCCCACCATTTATTTTTATAAAAATATTTAAAAAAATTCCTAATTTCGAATACAAACAATTTAACTTTAAAGTAATATATATATATATATATATATATATATATATATATATATATATATATATATATATATATATATATATATTATATATATAATATATATATATATATATATATATATATATATATTATATATATATATATATATATATATATATATATATATATATATATATATATATATATATATTCTCTTCTGCATTTCGGTGAATCTTTCGCTGTGGCGCTAGACATATCGAGGGCTATCGTAGAGTCTGGCACAAAGCTTTGATTTCCAAACTTCCCTCTTCCAGAATCTATCCTTCTCTCTGTGATCTTCTCTCTGATTTCCTTTCTGGTCGTTCTATAGCAGCTGTTGTAGACGGCCACCGTTCATCCTATAAATCTATTAATAGTGGTGTTCCTCAAGGATCTGTCCTATCCCCAACACTTTTTCTGCTTTTCATAAATGACCTTTTCTCTATTACTTCTTCTCCTATCCACTCCTATGCTGATGACTCCACCCTTCATTACTCTTTTCATTTTGAAAGGCGTCCATCCCAGCAACAGTTAATAGAAGCAAGGAGGGTGGTCTTGGATCAACTAACCTCTGATCTATCTCTCATTTCAAATTGGGGCAGAGAAAACATGGTTGTTTTCAATGCCTCAAAAACCCAATTCCTCCATCTCTCTACTCGCCACAATCTTCCACACAACTACGATATCTTCTTCGAAAACACACAACTCAAACCTTCATCTCTCCGTAATATTCTAGGTGTTTCCTTTTCTCGTGATCTTTCTTGGAAAGATCACATTACCTCTCTTTCTAAACAAGCTTCTAAGAGGTTGGGTGTTCCGAGGCGCCTTCAGTATTTCTTCACACCACCCCAGTTGCTTGCTCGGTATAGGGGTGTTGTTCGCCATTGTATGAAGTATGCGTCACACATCTGGGGTGGTTCCACTCATACAGCTCTCCTGGAAAAGGTGGAGTCTAGAGCTTTTCGCCTTATCAATTCTCCTGCTCTCACTAATTCTCTCCAATCTCTTTCTGCCCGTCGAAATGTTGCGTCACTCTCTCTATACTATCGCTATTACAATGGACACTGCTCTTCTGAACTGTCTCGTCGTATACCTCCTCCACTGAGAAGGGTTCATGCGACTTGTCTTTCTACACAGTCTCATCCTTTCTCTATCCAACTCTCTGACCCCAGACTTAACCGCTATGCTCAATCTTACATGTACTCTACTGGTAAAGTCTGGAACACACTTTCTTCATCTATTTTCCCAACTTCCTATAACTTAGCCACCTTCAAACGCCGTGAATGAGGTCTTGTCGGCCTTTAATTAGACCATGTTTCCGACTTTTCATCTAACTCTGGTGGAATATTGGTAGGCCTCTGGCCTTTGCCCACCAGAGGTAATATAAAAAATAAATAATATATATATATATATATATATATATATATATATATATATATATATATATATATATATATATATATATATATATATATATATAATATATATTATATATATATTATATATATATATATATATATATATATATATATATATATATATATATATATATATATATATATATTATAAAAAAAGGCTCAAAAGAATTGTTTTATTTACATTTGTAACTTTTTTGGACTTCACAATAAATTTAATAGATTAATTTTGTATGATTATTTCCAATTTTTAGTTTTAAGTTGAAGCCAATATTGTTCGATTCTTATCAATTGTCATAAAAATTAAAATGTTGTGATGAATTGAACAAGCTCATATATATATATATATATATATATATATATATATATATATATATATATATATATATATATATATATATATATATATATATATATATATATATATATATATATATATATATATATATATATATATATATATATATATAGTATTTTGTCCATCCACCTTCGTTCCTGATGTCGGACTGCAATCTGTCAGGCATAGATGCAATATTATTTTCAAGTATATGTGGTGTTCTACGCTATATTTCCCAAGATCTAAAGGCATGGTGCAAAAGTTGCCTCCTCGTTCTCTCATTCGAGGAGGCAACTTTTGATAATTGATCCACATATGTTTTCAATAGGATTTAAATCACACTCTCTTGGTGGCCATAGTAAAACATCGAGAATCTGCTTATGTTCTGCGAACCATTTCCGTTACTTAAATGTAAAACTGGATAAAATAAATTTTTTCAAGTTGATGAAAAAAAAATTAATTTTAATTTCTCTAACGTCAAAAATACAACTTTATTATTTACTTTGACCTGCCTCACTGTCACCAATTTAATTATTTTAAAAGTTTTTAATAATAATTAATATTCCTTAAATTTTTAAAATCCTACAAACTATTTCGACATAACCTAACCTTGACTTGAAAGGTTAAAAGTGTGCCTACGCTTGCTCTTGGGGAATCCCCCAAATCGTCGACAGGAAAAGGAATCGACAGGTCAAAGAACCGACACGTCATTAACAAAATTTTCTCAATGGCACGCGAACATTTGTTTACGAGGGGCTCTGCCCCCAGTACCCCC
>SEYY01000564.1:66750-72302 GCA_009176605.1 Armadillidium nasatum
GAGTTGCACCTTGTGCTGTTGCGTATGGTGGTGCATAGGGAGTAACTAAGGGAATACCCCCTACTAACGTATTCCCACTTGCTCCTAGATTATTAGAAGGTGTTGTTCCAGCTGCAACGAAAACATAAACAAACACTAATAAAAAACACCTGGTTTCCCAGTTTTTATATATATATATATATATTATATATATATATATATATATATATATATATATATATATATATATATATATATATATATATATATATATATATATATATATATATATATATTAGGGATGGAGCGATACCAAAATTTTTACCGATACCGATACCTAAAAATTCCCCGAAGCCGATACCCGATACCTGAAAATATGCCGATACTTGCCGATACTACTACCGATACCGATACTTTACTCCTATACAAATTTTTTGCCGATACCGATACCGGTATCGGAAAATATGCTGATACTGCCGATACCGATACTTCACTCCATCCCTAATATATATATATATATATATATATATATATATATATATATATATATATATATATATATATATATATATATATATATATATATATATATATATAGATTTGAAAACTGAAAAAGAAATAAAATTTCTAAGAAAAACACTAGCATAGGCAACAAAATCATATTGTAGAATGATGATTTAAAAATTCGCAATTTCTACCATTTCGAAGTTCCTAATTAATTATTTTTTTAATTGTTATATTTTTTATCAGTAGGAGAGTATAATGCAAGTTTAGGATATACTTTATTGTATTTTATTCAAATTTCAAATAGTAAATTATTTGCCTTCTTCAAATTAGCTTTCTGCCCTTATATATATATATATATATATATATATATATATATATATATATATATATATATATATATATATATATATATATATATATATATATATATATATATATATATATATATATATATATATATGAACCGACCGGGGCCCCGGCCCCGGCTAAAAATCAGGGAAAACCGGGGTTGCCGGCCTGGGTTAAAATGGCAAATTATTAAAAAAAAAATTGTTTTTTAAATTTTCAGCAGATTCTGCTGAAACTTTCAGTGTATATAAATTTTTTACCGGTAAGAAAAGTCCATTTCTAGCGTTTTTCCGAGTCTCTTACGGTTAAAAGTTTTTTTTTTTTTGTGTGGAAATTTTACCCTTTTTCAATAGAATGGCGGTGCCAAACCACATTTTAGAATGTGCTGAAAGTTGGACTTTTTATTCAAAATTATATGGGCTACAAAAGCCTCTAATAGATTTTTGTTTCCAGAGTTATAGGAAAAATGTTATAAGCCAAAAACTGACCAACTATAGAAAAAAAAATTTTTTCAACTAAAAAAATCCACCTTTTCAGACAAAATCTTTTTTAAAAAAATACAACTATAACATTTCCTATTTTTGGTGTGTATAGAGGAGGGGTGGGGCTACAAATTTCTCTATGTACTTTATTCAATGAGATTCGTTGGTTTTGAGATATGGCCTTCAAAAAGGTCCATTTTTGGCCAAATTTCAAAAATTCCCAAAGTTTGAGAGGCTATATCTCGCTTCAAACAAAGAGCATTTAAATATGCACTAAATAAATATTGTTGCCCTGCCCTCTTCTAAACAATATTCACAAATAAAAAAAATAGTAGGTAGCATTTTTTTTTAAATAATTTTTTCCTCCAGAAGGGTACGATTTTTGCAAATTTTTTTTCAAGTGCTTATAACTTTTTCTAGACGTGATATCAAAAATCTATTCCCACCAATGCAATAAATTGGGGCAAAGATATTCAGTTAAATTTTCAGCTCATGTGGACCAGTTGTTTGACCTAGTTATTCATTTTTTTCAACTTTGGGTCCAAATAAGTTTCAAACCGTTATAGACTCAAAAAAAATGCTCGAAATCAACTCAGAACTTCGTGAAAAAATTCACATACTTTGAAAATTTCAGCTCAATCAGTCAAATTATAAAAAAGAATTTCAAACAAAATATAAGAAAATTAAGATTTTTTTCTTTTCTGTTTCTTTTGACCGCTCCTTTTCTGCTAGTGAATGTTCATCTTTGTGTTTTGATTTTAGATACTCCAAAAAGATTTGGTTGAAATTTTTTTTACTTGTAGCACCCGGAGGTTCTCTTCTAATTTTCTGACTGCAGATGTTACATTTAGCTATTTCGAGCCTATCCTGAAACATTGTAAAGTATTCAAATACTGCAGAAGCTGATCTTTTAGACATATTGACTGAAAGTATAAACAAAATAAATTTTTTTTAAATAATGCAGCTAAATGATACAAGTTTGATACATAGCAATAAAATAACAATGATATGTATATATACAGGTTAAGTTGATAATTTTATATCTTACATTTTTTCAAACTTTACCTTTGAATCTTACCTAGGTAAACGTGTTAAATCACTATTATGAATTAGAATAATTTTTTTTTTTAATTTTTGTACTTTTTTTAAACTTTAAATATACAAAACTGTAATTTTCTGATTTTTTTTTTTAGAGAAAATGCATATAATCATTAATTTAAGTGAATGTTGCCTATTCTACCCCTTCCTTACAATTAAATAAACCTTATATCTAATTTTCTTAACCTAAAATTTCAGTGCTTTTGACCTCTTTACAAATTTTAGGAAACCCCGGCCATAACCCCGGCCCCGGCCCCGGCCAAATTCCAGCCCCGGTCGGTCCCTATATATATATAATATATATATATATATATATATATATATATATATATATATATATATATATATATATATATATATATATATATATATATATATATCAGTGATCGTACGTGATTTCCGATCCCGATATAAAAATTTGGCTTCTTCAAATTTTAAAATGTTTTATTTATATTTTTCAGTTTCAATAACTTTAACCAACTAAATAGCAATGCGAAGGTAAATTATAAGTCAGAAAGTACGAACGCAATTTAAAACGACCACATCGAGAAATAAGAACAGCATATTGCAAAATAGCAAACAGGTTAATTATGATTTTGAATTTGATGCAAACATTATCGACTTATGAAATGCATATATCCATGATCATGAATGGGCACTTTTCTCGCATTTAAATACATTTACTTTATTGTATTTAAGTTTTAAGATTCCTTCTCCACCTTTAATTTGTTTCTAGAGTACAAGATTCTGCATATAAAATACTCACTATTTACTTTCGTCTCATATATATATATATATATATATATATATATATATATATATATATATATATATATATATATATATATATATATATATATATATATATATATATATATATATATTATATATATATATATATTTATGTGATGGATGGATGTCATATTTTATAATTTGCGGAAAAGGATGTCAAATTTTGGAGAAGTGCGAATGCGGATGTTGAGTTTTCGAAAGTGCGAATGCGGATGTCGAATATTCGATAGTGCGTATGCGGATGTTGAATTTTCAAAAGTGCGGATGCGGATGCGAATGTTAATTTTGATGATGAGAATGCGCATGCCATCACTAATATATATATATATATATATTATATTATAATATATATATATATATATATATATATATATATATATATATATATATATTATATATTATTACAGAACGTAACCACTCACGGGCAGAGCCATTTTCAAGGAGGGGAGTAGTTACATACCCATATTGTCGATCAATGCAATTGCATAATGTTGCATGCAACATTGCAATTGCAGGCAATGTTGCTTGCAACATTGCAATGTTCATGCAACACTGCAAAAAAAAAAATTAAAATAATTAAAAAAAAAATAAATAATAATAAATAAATATATAATATATAAAATCTTGTCCCCCACCCCACCATCCTTTTGGGGGGATCGTCGCGCCCGCCCGCGCCCGCCCGCTGTTAAAAAAAAAATCCGCCACCGGAAACCCGCCAGGGTATTTATTATATATTATTATTTTCCTTTGTTTTGTAATTATATTCAAAATCATCTTTATTATTATGTCATTTTAATTAGTTTTTAAAAAACATAGACTTCTATTCGGTTGAGACACTTTCCATGAAGTGTAGAGACCATGTTTACGGTTCAGCGACTGCTTCACAACTGATGAAATTCTAATATTGATCAGAGCGAGGAAAACAAAATAACCCTAACCACCAGGTGTTTACCCTGAGGCTAATCAGGTGTTCAACCGTTTTTTAGGCCTAAGTTAAGCCTAACCGCCAGATGTTTGCCCTAAGGCTAATCAGGTGTTCAACCTTAATTTAGGCCTAAGTTAAGCCTAACCGCCAGGTGTTTGTCCTGAGGCTAATCAGGTGGTTTAACAAAAGAAAATGACCTGTTCTTTCTTCATTGTACGTAAGCTAAAAATACTTATTCCTATTGTTATAAAAGTTTGAAAATGTCACTTCTTTTAATGAAGAACATAATTAATTGGTTTTCCTTTAGCTTGGTAACACCTATTCTACTTCTCAAAAATAGTATAAGTTAAAATGTAAACAACACCTGTTGCCTGGAGGCTAATCAGGTGTTCGGCGTAATTCGTGGGAAAGCGTTTCTAAAGAAAAAAAAATAAAAATTCATACCTATAAAAGGAGCTCTCGCAAGCTTATTGCAGTCATTACTTTGTGAAACGTGGAGAAAATCATACCGAGAAAGAAAACAACAATTCAAGAATTAGAAAAGTCTTATTATTTTCGTAAGTATACAGGCTGTATATATATATATATATATATATATATATATATATATATATATATATATATATATATATAATATATATATATATATATATATATATAATATATATATATATATATATATATATATATATATATATATATATATATATATATTTACAAGAGTCCAGCCCCTAGCTCAACCCCCCCCCTTTCATTTGCTATTAAGCGTACATTTTATAGTAATAGTAGTAGTGAATGCGATATTAGATGGAGCTAACCATAGGGCTCTTATAAGGATACACACACACACACTATAGGTTATGAAAAAATATATTACTAACATATTTTATTCATAAAAGTTTACACTTTTATTTTTTATTTGTAGTTTAATATTTAAATATTATATATATATATATATATATATATATAATATATATATATATATATATATATTATATATATATATATATATATATATATATTAGCTAGCATACATTTATTTCAATTTTTTTATATAATTAGAAAACTAAGGCATCATTATTAAATAAATTTTTACAATCAAAATGTGATATTATAACAGTCAAATCAATATGGGCTAACAAATGACATAAAAAATATATGACATACAATCCGCAAGTTTTAGAGTATACAGGTTGTATAGGGTAGCATAAAGATTTTATACTATTTACATTATTCTTTTTAAAAAACATTTTTAAACAATTATTATTATATAAAAACAAGTTTAAATGTAAACTGTCAATATAAATAAAAGTACTCTGGGCTGTCCTGTACAAAAGAAACCAATGCCCATAGGCTTTAGTTCTTTCTGAAGTGTTTACAATAATACCAGTATCTTTATCCAGAAGTACATCAGATATTTC
>SEYY01000564.1:72402-134902 GCA_009176605.1 Armadillidium nasatum
GAGCGGTGGCCGTATACAAAGCTGCTATAGAACGACCAGAAAGGAAATTAGAGAGAAGGTCACAGAGAGAAGGATAGATTCCGAATGAGGGAATTGAAAATCAAAGCTTTGTGCCAGACTCTATCGAAAGCTTTAGATATGTCTAGCGCCACATCGAAAGATTCACCGAAACCCCGAAGAGCGGAGGACCAAGAGTCAGAAAGCAGGGAAAGAAGATCTCCAGTAGAACGTTCTTTCCAATCTTATCTCTGACTTCCGATAAGAGATAAGATTGGAAGAATTGAGATGTTTCCAAATCTTCCTGTTAAGGGTAGATTCAAAAACTTTAGAAAGAACGGAGGTCAAAGAAATGGCATAGTTGAGGGTTGAAGGGTCCCCCTTTTTCGGCGCAATGAATTTTTCCAAAAAAAGGTCGAATAGAAAGCAAAACGAAATAGTTATAGTATATATTTATATATATATTATATATATATATATATATATATATATATATATATATATATTATAATATATATATATATATATATATATATATATACCTCGGTTATAATCTTAATATGTTACTAATGGATTAAATTAGTGATTAAGATAAAAATAAACTATTTAAGAAAACTAACCAAATATTATGAAGGAAATGGCGTGAAAATAAACGGAAAATCAGGACCTGTAGTTACAGAGATATAGATTATAAGCCCAGAAATTTAATTAACGGTTAATTAGTAATTAATTAATTGTAAATTTGCAAAATCAAGAAAAACAATATTTCGTTGTATTCGAAACTCTACAGCCAATGAAGTGAACATTCGAAAAAATGTAAGGCAACGGGATTAAGTTACTTTAAAAAATCTGGTATTGGTATCGGTATCGGTCCTTTTTGCCCATAATGATACCTGAATGCTCGATACCGGTACCTAAAAATATACCGATATTTACCGATACCGATACTTCATTCCATCCCTAATATATATATATATATATATATATATATATATATATATTATATATATATATATATATATATATATATTATATATATATATATATACAATATTATTTTATATATTACTACCACGGGCAGAGCCTTTTCAAGGAGGTGGCATTAAAAAAGAAAGGAGGAAGAGAATATATATATATATATATATATATATATATATATATATATATATATATATATATATATATATATATATATATATATATATATATATATATATATATATATATATATATAAAATAAATCATCTCCCCAGGAAAACTTTCGTTCTGTCAGTGGGATCTTTCGAGGAAGATCCTTGGGTTTCAAGGGCCCACGGCGGATACCGCTGGCTGGGCCAGGCCTATCGCGGATGCCGGAGATTTTTCCCACTAGTGACAACCATTTCACTAGTGTACTCATTAACGGCTGAGTGAGCCGAAGCTAGCGTTACTGGGAATGACTCAAATACGTCCCGACCGAGCCTCGAACTCGGTCCTCTCGTGCTAAGCGAGCGCTCTGCCAAGAGCTACGGGACGCGCCAATATATAATATATATATATATATATAATATATATATATATATATATATATATATATATATATTATATATATATATATATATATATATATATATAATTAAGGATGGAGCAATGCCAAAATTTTACCCGATTTCAATAATAATAATTTTTAATCACCCAATTCCGATACCAAATTTTTTACTGAACTCATGAGGATTGAAACAAGATTGAAAATATTCAATGATTGTAAAATTTAGGTTTTCTGCCATCTATTATCTAGTCACATTGCTAATCAAAACTATTGATAGGTCATATAGGGTTGGTACCACCAAGACTTTGCATCCGACCTGCCCCAGTGCATGGTGCATTTTCTTTAATAATTTCTGCAACATTCGCATTGTTGTATACAATTTCCATTTTGTGGAACATCAAATCTTTTCTTTTAGATCTATCCTCTTATTCTTGAGAGAGACTAAAGTGCTTGAACATTCTCTCTTATTCTTGACAGAGACTAAAGTGCTTGAACATTCTCTATCATAAATTTTCAGCCAAAGGAGGTCGTTATGCATATGTGCGCTAAGATTTTGTTTACTCTCGTGCCTCAAATCTGGATCTTCTGAATTTTCCTCCTTGTAGCTAAATAGTTCTCTTGCCATTGTACGTCTAATTTCATTCATTATGTTTATTTACATAATTTACTGTCTATCCTAAATTATTTGACTAGATTTTCTAAACTCCAAAACAGAGAACATCTTCTCTTCTTCTCCTTTCTCAGAAATCATCATATTACGTGATTTCAATGTTCACCGCAGCCAATTACTTTCTTCTAGTTTCCATGATACAGTCGGTGAACGTGGATTTCAATTTTCCATCCAAAACGACCTTAGTAGTGGATGCAGCCCACTACTAGGTATCCCTAGGGATTTTGCCGGGGCCGGGGTTCTTGTCGGGGTTGCCTAAAATTGGTAAAGAGGTCAAAAGCATTGAAATTTTACTTAAAAAATTAGAAATAAATTTAATTGAGATTTATTTAATTATAAGAAAGGCGTAGAATAGCCAACATTCACGTAAATTAATGATTATATGGATTTTCTCCGAAAAAAAAATTCAGAAAATTACAGATTTTGTATAGTAAAAAAAAAAAAAAAAAAAAAAAAAAAAAAAAAAAAAAAAATTCGATTCATAATAGTGATTCAACAGGTTTACCTAGGTAATACCCTAATGTAAAGTTTGAAAAAACGTAAGATATAAAATTATCAATATAACCTGTATTTATACATATCATTGTTATTTTATTTCTATGTATCAAACTTGTATCAATTAGCTACATTTTTCCAAATTATTTTGTTTATACTTTCAGTCAATATAGTTAAAAGATTAGCTTCAGCAGTATGGGAGTACTTTACAATGTTACAAGATAGGCTCGAAATAGCTAAAAGTAACATCTGCAGTCAGAAAATTGGAAGAGGACCTCCGGGTTCTACAAGAAAAAAATTTTCAACTAAATTGTATGGGGCATCTGAAATCAAAACACAAAGATGAACATCCGCTAGCAGAAAAGGAGCGGTCAAAAGAAAAAGAATAAAAGAGAAAATTTTAAAAAAAGCAAGAAGAAAAATCTTAATTTTTTTTTTTTATATTTTGTTTGAAATTTTTTTTATTATTGGACTGATTGAGCTGAAATTTTCAGGGTATATGCATTTTTTCCCCCAAATATCTGAGTTAATTTCGAGCATTTTTCAGAGTCTATAACGGATTGAAAGTTATTTGGACCCAAAGTTGAAAAAAAATGAATAACGGGGTCAAACCACTGGTCCACATGAGCTGAAAATTTGACTGAATAATCTTGGCACCAATTTCTTGTATTGGTGAGAACAGATTTTTGATATCACGTCTAGAAAAAGAAGTTACAAGCACCTGAATTTTTTTTTTTTTTGCAAAAATCGTACCCTTTTTTAAAAAAATTATTTAAAAAAAAAAGACGCCACCTACTAATTTCTTTATTTTTGGACATTGTTTTGAGGAGGGACAGGCATATATATATATATATATATATATATATATATATATATATATATATATATATATATATATATATATATATATATATATATATATTATATATATATATATATATATATATATATATATATATATATATATATATATATATATATGTGCGCAACGATGTTATTTGCTCTCGTGTCTCTAATTTGGAGTCGCCTGAATTCTCTACTTTGCATAAGCTCTCTTGCAAATCTACTACTAAATTTATTTGTTCTGTCTATTTATCTCCTAATTCAATTGACTATCCAAAATTCTTCGATTATTTAAACTCTAAAATAGAGCACATTCTGTCATCTTCTCCTTTCTCCGAAATCATTATTTTAGGAGATTTCAATGTTCACCACCGCCAATGGCTTTCATCTAGTTCTCATGATCCAGCCGGATAACTCGCCTACAACTTTTCTATCCAGAACAACCTTGAGCAGTTGGTGCAACTCCCTACCCGTATCCCTGACCGTCTTGGTGATGAACCCAACATATTTGATCTTTTCCTTACTTCTTATCCTTCTCCTTATACTGTTAAACTCTTTCTTCTTTTGGGTTCATACGATCACCTTTCTATCTCCGTATCTTGTTCTGCTTCTTCAAGTCTTCAGCAAGAAAGGCCCCCGCCTTAGGCGAGGAGACGTTTCTGGCTATTCGGTGCAGCTAACTTCTCTGACTTGCGGTTGTACTTCTTTAATTTCCCATGGAATGATTATTGCTTTCGTGGGAGGGGTCCCTCGGAGTGTGCTGAGCGTATAACCGAGGTGATTCGTTCTGGCATGGAGGCGTATATTCCATATTCTTTTCCAGCAGAGTCTGGCACAAAGCTTTGATTTCCAAACTTCCCTCTTTCGGAATCTATACTTCTCTTTGTGACCTCCTCTCTCATATACGTAGGGATGTGCCTTCAGAGATTACAGTCGTCTTCAAACTTCTGAAACTGATTCAACTTATATTTCATCCCGGAATCGTGCAAAATCTATTCTTCGAGACACCAAAAACTTTTCTCCGCCAAAAATGCAATATTCATTCTGGCTCCTCTTCCTCTCGCCCTTTCTGGCATTTTGCAAAAAATGTCAACTCTAACTTTGCTTCTTCCTCTTTTCCTCCTCTAGTTTAGTCTGATGGCAAAACTGCTATTTTACCTTCATCTAAAGCTGAACTCTTCGCTCATACTTTTGCCTCTAACTATACATTAGACGATTTCGGATCTGTTCCTCCTCTTTCAATCCCCTCCAACTCATTTATGGCTAACATTGTAATTTCTTCTAAAGATCTCATTTCTGCTCTCTCTGAGCTTAACACTAAGAAGGCGTGTGGTCCTGATGGTATTCCTCCTGTGGTCCTCAAAACTTGCGCTTCCAAGCTTCACCCTGCCTTGGTATACTATTTCGTCTTTGACTTTCTACTTCGACCTTCCATTCTTGCTGGGAATGTGTGCTCATTCAACCAGTGCCGAATAAGAGAAACCCCTCTCAACCCTCTAACTACCGTCCAATTTCTTTAACCTCCGTTCTTTCTTAAGTTTTTGAATCTATCTTTAACAGGAAAATTTGGATACACCTTAATTCTTCTAATCTTATTTCTGATCGCCAGTATGGCTTTCGTAAAGAACGTTCTACTGGTGATCTTCTTTCCCTACTTTCTGACTCTTGGTCCTCCGCCCTTCGGGGTTTCGGTGAATCTTTCGCTGTGGCGCTAGACATATCGAAAGCTTTCGATAGAGTCTGGCACAAAACTTTGATTTTCAAACTTCCCTCTTTCATAATCTATCCTTCTCTCTGTGACCTCTCTAATTTCCTTTCCTATAGCAGCTGTTGTAGACGGCCACCGTTCTTCCTATAAATCTATACCTAGTGGTGTTCTTCAAGGATCAGTCCTTTCTCCAACTCTTTTTCTAATTTTCAATAATGATCTTCTCTCTATTCCTTCGTCTCCTATACACTCCTATGCCGATGACTCCACCAATCATTACTCCTTTCAATTTGAAAGACGTCCATCCCAACAGCAGTTGATAGATTCAAGAAGGATGGCCTTGAGCGCAACTGACCTCTCATCTTTCTCGTATTTTAAATTGGGGCAGAGAAAACATGGTCGTTTTCAATGCCTCAAAAACTCAATTCCTCCATCTTTCTACTCGACACAATCTTTCACACAACTATGATATCTTCTTCAAAAACACAACTCAAACCTTCATCTGTTCTTAATATTCTTGGTGTTTCTTTTTCTCGTGATCTTTCATGGAAAGATCACATTATTTCTCTCTCTAAAAAAGCTTCTAAGAGGTTGGGTGTTCTGAGGCGCCTTCAGAATTACTTCACTCCACCCCAGAGGCTTGCTCTGTATAGGGGTGCTGTTCGCCCCTGTATGGGGTACGCCTCGCACATCTGGGGTGGGTCCACACATACAGCTCTTCTCGAAAAGGTGGAGTCTATGGCCTTTCGTCTTATAAACTCTTTTGCTCTTACTCTCTCCAATCTATTTCTACCTGTCGAATTGTTGCGTCACTTTCTATATACAATAGCTATTACAACGGACATTGCTCTTCTGAACTCTCACGTCGCATACCTCCTCCATTGAGAAGGGCTCGTGCGAAACGACTTTCTACACAGTCTCTTCATTTCTCTGTCCAACTCTCCGACCCCAGACTTAACTGCTATGCTCATTCTTACATGTACTCTTCTGGTAAAGTCTAGAACAAACTCACTTTATCTGTTTTCCAAACTTCCTTTGACTTGCACACTTTTAAGGGTAGTGTGTCTGGTCATGTCGGCCATTATGTTTTTAATTATTTTTTTTTTACACATCACCTCCGCTCACGGGCAAAGCCCTATTCAAGGAGGTGATGCTCGTCCCATCAGTATATATATATATATATATATATATATATATATATATATATATATATATATATATATATATATATATATATATATATATATATATATATATATATATATTATATATATATATATATATATATATATATATATTTGTTCTATTTGCTATTTAAATATTCATTATTTTTTGTGAAATTTTTTATTGCTGAATTTTACTTCTTCCTTGGTTTGGTTTTGCTAAGCAGGAGACTTGATGGGGAGAGGTTTTCGATATTCATATCTTAAAACTGGTTTATGATTTTACCTGCTTGGAAATGGCACCCCATTTCTCGACTACCATGCATTAATAGTACAGCGGTGTCTTATACTTGACTCTTGTTTTAATTTTTTAGTTTTTTATTTTTATTTTTTTTTTTTAAAAAAGGAAGAAAGAAAGAGAAAGCAAATGCGTCCATTATTGTGACTTTAATTTAATTTTATGCAAGAATATTACATCGTTCAATTTATTCTTAATGATACCATAAAACTTAATAAATTAAATGTCTAAGACTTATATAAAATATTTTCGTTTCTTGTCACCTGCGTCGTTTTCATATACCTATGCATGATAAAATAACATTTCAGAACTTTTTTTCTAAATATTTCGATTTAATTTACGATATTTATGTTATTTTTAATGAAGATGATATTTAAAAATTACGCCATTTCTTAATGAAGTAATTAAAATATTTTAATCTTGAACAATTTGTTTGTCTAAATTTACATCTCTGACCTTTACGATTCGAGATAGAAGTATTTTGAAAAACTCTTTGTTATACGATGTTATGAATTTCATAAATACCATTTTATTGTTATTAATAAATGCAACATATGTACGTTATCGTATTAAATATGTGCTAGCATTAAGAAAATCATAATATTCTTAACAATCAATATGTTTTGGGTAATGGTTAATAGTAATTAAAATCACTCTTTAGCATAAAGAAATAACTCGTGACAGTAGAAAGAAGGCAAGGAGGGTTTAGGAATTAATTAGTAAAGACAGTAAAATCAAACATTTCTCAAAATGACACTTCAGGTATTCTGAAAAGCTGGTTTTATAATGAATTATAACAGCTCTTAAAAATATTGATATGAAAAGTTACTTTATAAGAAAATTTCAGAATATAATTTAGTTTTTATATGTCAAAACAAATGGAAAAATGTTAAAGTTAAAATTCAAATGTTATTTGAAAAGTTGAATTCATAAATAAGCCTTTTCATCTACTGGATTAGCAAAATACATGATTTAAATTTTCAATACCATAGCTGATTAAAAATGTTCACCCAGACTTCAGTTTTGATATTATATTTGATAACCAATGAAAATAAATTAAAATACAAATTAAATAATAGCTTACCATGAGAGTTTTCATGAAAATATCGCTTTCCAAACATATGATGTTTCTTTTGTGCAACAACGGGAATTCTGTGAGGATCTTCAGACGAACTGTATCTAAAGGTATTGACTCCGTAATCGCTTCCGTTTCTCCCATTATCTATTTTGTAATAAATACAAAGATCAACGAATAATATTATACATGAGCTCTTTCTCTTAAAATGGTTTTTATCTCCAAATATCTACAGTAAATTTAATGTTTTTCAAAATTTCAAAAATGTTCCACAAATCATTTATCAAGTAATTAAAAATAAATTAAAAAATTAAAAAAATAAATGAAAAGAAGCCAAATTTTACACTGGTTGGACCTCTAATACGCTTATCATTAAATGTTTATTTATTATTATTATTATTACTTATAACGAAACAAAAGAGGAGGAAGCACAAAAAATAGTGATATGTTTACCTTATACCTGATAAAGATGACCGTAACCAGTAATAATGTTTAAAGTAGTGCTACTGACGAATATCATTGTTATGAGCAGCTCGTTTTCGAAAATCTTAAAATTGCTTAAAGTTTTAACAGAGATGATGCACAAAAAACTTAAACTTTAAGGGATTGAAAACAACCAAGTTTTTCCTGATTCAATTAGAGATACAAAATTGTTTTTCGAACAGGTACCTACTAAAGCCACTGCAACAGCATCTGTTTCTACTGTTGGACTGTTATATGTATATTTTTTTAAAGAGAAGATTAATGTAAAATTGAATTATCAGCATGAGTAAACAGATGATAAAGTGACAAAGAGTTTATTACCGAACAATAAAAAGAGCTGGTGATTAAAAAAGAATAACTGATAATTGTGAACATAACTACGGTCATAAGACATGCACCTAAGTCATGTCCTGATTAGTAACGGAAGCCAGGATCGTCACCTACTAACAAGGATTGATTCCAAACAATAAAGAAATCAGAAACAAAAGCAAAATAAAAATCCAGCTTGAAGACCCTGATATTTCCAAAATAACTATTCGCAGATAACAGTTTTTTTTTGTACCAAACTAATTCTAAATACTTCCATTTTTTCATCCGAAAGGCGAGGTCTTTTATTTAAAGAATTTCATGGTACATATCAATGAGTAGTTATGAGTAGTTGAGCTCAACTGATCTAGGGGGAAAGGAGGTCAATTCTTTTGTATTTTTAACGAGATTGTCCGAATGAATAGAAAACCTACATGTTATAAATTCTCTTAAATAAATATTTAACTCTCTTGACCAATTCTTCACTTCAACTTTTCTCACTAAAAATACACTGTCTCCGATTTCGTTAGTAACTGACAATAACGTCATAATATTTAAAATTAATATTTTCTTCCCAGCAGCTTCTCCTGCAATAAGCGAATTTCTGCCATTTTAATCAAGTTGATTATGAGGATATTGGAAGCTTTTACTATGAAATGACTCCAGCTTGACTTTATAGATCGCTTCGGATTCTATCAAAAAAGCGAAGGCGTAACAGCTGATGGGATGAGCATCTTCATTACTTCAACTAATTTGTTTCATTGAATAATGAAGGGTTCGGTCGCACTTGTTCTCATAACTTTCAGGCTGGAGAGACAATGTGCTTGGAAAAGAAAGATTCCCATTGTCCTTTTAATAATCATGTAATTTTCATTCAAATCGGAATCATTGCAGAGACATTAAATGCAACTTAAACTTTACTCTGATCGTTCCAGTGTATTCGTTGGTGTTACAGCTTAAACATGGCCACGCAGTTAGCTGTGTACATCAATGAAGAACAGATATCAGTGATCCGAATTATGTAGTCTGAGGGTGTTACAGAGGCTGAAATATATCGCAGATTCTCAATGAAATAATACGGGGAGAGTGTTTTACCGCTTATGAGTGTTTATGAGTGGATCGGGAAGTTCAAAAATGGCCAGACAATTGCTTGTTCATCTTCTTGTCAGTAGATGAAGTTGATGGGCGCATTGCTCCTTCTTCATGCTTAATGCTTGTAAGGCATTTTGAATTTTCTCCATTCTCCAAGATGGCGCAAGGGTAGACCAAATGAAACCACGGATTTTGGGGAGAAAAATGAAACTTTCTTTCCAGCATCTTCACCCTCATCAAAATCCATGGTTTTAAGTCATTTGCTTTTGAGCCATTCAGAAGAGAGACAGTGCGTATCAAGAGTTGAAAATCTCTCATTCTCCTATCATTCTTACTAATCTTCATTCTGCTCGGAATCGCTGTAGAGATATTTTCTGACGGGCTAACTGTACTTTCACAAAAAGGGAGAGCGATGTTCTCCTTGGTTCTTCTACTGATAAAAATTTTCAACATTTTACCATTCTTCAATAACTTCTACAAGTCATCTTTTTCTCCTCTTATTCGCTCTGCTGGATCTGTATTTAATATTTCTTTGGCCTCCTTTGTTTTATTTAATTCCACTCTGTACAAATTCGGCATCTCTCCTACTTTTTTTACCTGTGATATCTCATGATCAGGTACATGGAATCCTAAAATTTAGTAAAGCAAGAAAGGTAAATAACCAGAATCGCACCTTCCCGGTGTTTATTACTGTGTGCTTCCGAGGTGGTGCCTGTTCACGGTCAACTCTACTCTCTATGCATTAATACTAATACTTATCTTCAGTACCGGAAACACGCCTATGCTCAACCGATCCCGAGGAAGGATAGCCGCAATGAATTTTCTAACTATTGTCCTATAGCTCTCACTTGTATTATATTTGAGGTCTTTGAAACTATTCTTAACTCTCATTCAATAGATCATTTGGTATCTCATTTCCTTTTTCATATTATCAGTACGGATTTTGACGCTCGAGCCCTACTGGTGACATACTTTCCAACTTTACTGATCAAGCCTTCTGCCCTTAGAAATTATTGAGAGTCATGTTTGGTGACGTTTGACATATCCAAAGCTTTCGACCAGTTGCGTCTTTGCTCTCTAAGCTCCCTTCCTTTGGGTATCTTTCTCTTCTTTGCTCACTCATGTACAGTTTCCTCTTAAATCGATCGATATCAACACTTGTTGATGGAGTAACTTCTTTCCTTGTTAATTGTGGTGTTCTTCACGGTTCTATTCTATCCCCTACTTTATTCCTACTTTTCATCAACGACCTACTCAGCTGCACTTCTAGCTCTGCTCATTTTGTTGCCAATAACTCAATTTTCCATTCTTCAACTCATTACAAATATGGTACCTCTTTTGCTTGTAGATTTTCTTTCCTATTTCATTCTTGCTTATCTGGATGGGATTTCCAGGTGCAACCTTGTGAATTTAAACTCTATACAAACTTCTTCCCATTTCTCTCTCTAAAACATCTCCCAACTTTCCTATCAGCTCTTAACGGCACTTTTGTCTCAATTGGGAACGTAAACATTCTTGGTATGACCATAAACAACAAAAAGTCTTGGAAACCTCATTTCACAAAAATTGCTAAGACGGCCTGAAAGAAGCAGAACATTCTGCTCAGGTTGCGGTAATTTTTTCTTGAATACTTACTCGAATTATAAGGGCCATATCTTCCCTTGTGTCGAATACTATTCTCACATTTACATGGGGGGCTCCGGATCTACCCTCTTTTCAATAGGATTGAATCTAAGGCTAAAAGACTAATAAATTATTCCCTACTTTCAAACTCCTTTTACCCTTTTTCTCTGAAACGTGACAATGATGCCTCATCTCACTTCTAAAGGTATTACCACGGCACGTGCTCGAGGGAAAATGAACACTGTGAGTACTGCACACTCTAGGCTTATTTGTTGTGATGGCCTCTCATTTCCAGTCATCTCTGTTCTGTGGAGCTCCCTAACATCTTGTGTTTCCTGATGTGTTTAATCTCTCTTGTCAAAAGTCTCCGTCTGCGCTCAACTGACGAATCTGCTTTAGACTTAGGGGCGGGTTTTCTTACATTCTTTAATTATGTACCCTCCTTGAAAAAGGCTATGACCATGAGTAATATATATATATATATATATATATATATATATATATATATATATATATATATATATATATATATATATATATATATATATATATATATATATATATATATATATATATATATATATATATATATATATATATATATATATATATATATATAGGGTGACCGTAAAAAATTGATGTTTGAATTTTGTCAACGGGAACCCCACAAAGTGATCAGCCTCTCCAGATTTTAAGGTAGTTAACTTTTGAACACGATTGGAGCATGTGAACCCGTGCCGTTGTGCGCTCAAAGTTACAAAAACGAGTTTTTTGGGCTGACTAGCGACGTTTTGGGGCCTTATCTCCGGAACCACTCATTATTTTCTCATGATTTATGTCTCTAATTAAAGGCAATATTATTGTAGCTAATTTATATTCTATATATATTTATTTCTATTTCTAGTCAAACCCAGCTATAACAGCCTCATCATCATTATATCATCATATTCATGTAAATTTCGATTTAGGAGACCTTTTTTTTATTTATTTTGTTTTGTTAATTTTACATATAATTTCCGACACCAATATTCGTTGTAATGTATATTATTATTATTTTCCAGATTAAAATAAAATAGTAAAAGAATGACTTCCACCTCTGCCATAAGCAGAACCAAAGATAAAATTTTCATTGTAGGCTATCCGGCTCATCAGATAACCGGTTGTAAATTGTCCTCCAATCGTCAAGTTTTGGCCACTTTGTTCTACAGTTTGCGTACTGTGAAATTGAATCTAAGAGATTCAGCAAGAATTATCATACAAGAAGTTCTTGTTTTCTGGGGAAAAGCTCGGATTCCTACAAAACATGTGAAAGATGCTATTACTAAATTAGAGAAACTTCACGCTGTGAAGAAATGTACAAAAGGACCAGTATAAACAATCAGAAGCTGCAAAGAACAAAATCAAAGAGTTCGCCTCAAAGGTAGATGATATCTTTGATATCGCCCATCAAGATGCCTTGGCCATGATGAAATCAGAAGAAGACAAGGAGTTTCTTTTGAAACAAAGGGAAAAGGGTCGGCCAGGCTCTATGCTTGGAGTTGATCTGAAGTTAGCTCGAGCTGAAGAAAGAAAACTACAAAGAAACTTGCGAAAATGAATGAGCGGAAAGTTTATTCGACATAGGTAAGATTCTTTTATTTTTGCTTGAATATTGATCTTTTGCTAGGTACGTTTACGTACGCTGGTTCTATTGTTTAGTTTTTACAAAAGCACCAACAAAACAAGATAAGCAACGTAACTTAACTATTTTCATAATTAATTTGGTCCTTTTCTTTCTCTTCTTATTGTTCATAGAGACTGATGATGAAGAAGATGAGGACAGTGATGAAGAGGAAAACACATGCGATGAAGATATCGAGGATGTGCTGCCAATGGACGTTTGTACTTCTCAAGAAACCGAGGAACTTCCTGGACCATCTCATAGCAAAAGGATGAAGCATGGCGTTAAGGAAATTTTAACCATGAAACTATCTCTGTTGTTGGATCGGTGTAAGGTATCTGACAGAAATGCCACACGAATACTCATAGCTACCATAGAAGCACTTGGGGAGAATCCTGAGGAGTTCAAAGTGTCAAAAACCACCATCCATGAAAGGCGAAAAGTATTCAGAGAAAAATACACTGAGAAGATCTTGGAACGAATTTATATATCAGAGAAGGAAGCTGTTGTAGTTCATTGGGACGGAAAACTTCTACCAGACGTTCTAAAGACAGAGCAGAAAGAACGAATAGCTGTTTTAATTTCTTATGGTGAAAATGAACAACTGCTAGGAGTTCCTGTAGCAGACACAAGCACTGGTGAAGAACAAGCCCTGGCTGTTTATGAGTGTCTCGAGGAATGGGGTGTCTCCCATACTATCAAGGCAATGTGTTTCGACACCACTGCATCAAACACAGGAAGGCTCAAAGGGGCTTGTACAATTTTAGAAAACATCTTGGGTAGAGAGCTGCTTTACCTAGCTTGTCGCCACCATATTTTTGAAGTCATGTTGAGAGGTGTTTTCGAATGTAAGTTCGGATCAACAACTGGGCCTCAACCCGATATATTCAAGAGATTCCAAAATGCATGGGCGAAGCTCAACAAGAAACAATATGACTCGGTATCATCAACGAAATTGTGAAAAGACATCTACCTTCTGAAGTAATTGCCAACATAACTGCGGATTGTAACACTAAACTCACGGAATCACAACCCAGGGACGATTACAAGGAGCTCTTACAATTGGTATTGGTGTTTGTAGGAGCAATGAATGGAATGGAAGTGGAATTTAAATCTCCAGGTGCCATCAGTCATGTCAGGTCGATGGCCAAGGCCATCTATTATCTGAAGATATTTCTATTCCGCGGACAATTCAAACTGAGTCATGAAGAACAACGTTCCTTAGAAGCTGTCTGTATTTTTCTCGTTAGAGTGTATTGCAAAGCTTGGTTCAATGCCCACAAAGCACATTTGGCTCTCAAGCAACACTTTGACCTCTTGCGAAGTTTGTTGGACTATCAGGAGATTGACAAAGATATCTCTGAGAGAGATCTGGTGAAATTCTCAAACCATTTGTGGTATTTCAATGCAGAATTGGTAGTCCTCGTGTTCTTTGATCCCTCAATTTCAGACGAAGAAAAATCGGAAATGGCGAACAAAGTCCTAAATGAGACCGAGACCGAGAAAATTAAAGAATTGTAAACCCCAAATTTCGAAGACACCAGTTGGAAGAAATGGTTAATGCAGGGTTACCTTGTTTATTACCAAGGGGACCATGAATTTCTTTGAGCGTTTCCATATTAACGCAGATTTTCTCACAGAACCCCCCAATAGCTGGAATGAAAATATACATTTTAAGGAAGGATTGGGGATTGTGAAGTCATAAAAGGTCGTTCATGATGTGGCAGAAAGAGGAGTGAAATTAATTACATACTTTAATAACCTCCTCATTCAAGATGAGAAGCAGAAACAATATGTTTTACAGGTAGTACACAAATTTCGAAAGCTATATCCTGATGTTTCAAAAATCACTTTGAGGAAATCTTTAGAATAGATTATTCATTATTTTATCCTTCTTAAAGATTGCAAACGATGCAATGTCACTCTCTTTTCTTATTAAAATGCATTGAAATATGTAAAAACAAAAATATACTGTCATTTTATTCCATCATAATTAATTTCATACTTTGAAAAATATTAAATAATTTTCATATAATAAGTTCGTTAATAAAGGTTCCTAGTCACGTTTTTGATGACAAAGGCTCGGTTCGACTATAAGTAGCGGCCGGCCCTGCCAAATTCCAGCCCCGGTCGGTCCCTACCTACAAGCATACAAACATAGATTCAATATACAAAACACACTATCCCCAATATGTTAAAGATGTTTGCAAGAACCAGAGATAACTGAACACCTCCTTCTGAAATGCCCCTCCCTTACACAACACAGAACCCTGCATCACGTCTCCTCTCTGAGAGACCTTTGGGTACGGCCGGAGGCCGTTGCGGATTACCTAAAAGCAGTGTGGCCCTTCCAAAGAGGAAGGTCCAAGGGGCAAAAAGTAAAGTAAAGGATATATATATATATATATATATATATATATATATATATATATATATATATATATATATATATATATATATATATATATATATATATATATATATATATATATATATATATATATATATATATATATATATATATATATTATTTTTTATTTTTTTTTAAAATTTTTTATGTCTCTTCTGGTGGGCAAAGGCCGGAGGCCTACCAAATTCCCCCAGAGTTGGGGAACATTCGGAATCTGATCGCTAAAAGCCAACGTGACCAGATAGATACACGGCGTTTAAAAGTGTGCAAGTCAAAGGAAGTTGGGGAAAACAGATAAAGGGAGTGTGTTCCAGACTTTACCAGTAGAGTACATGTAAGAGTGAGCATAGCGGTTAAGTCTGGGGTCGGAGAGTTGGACAGCGAAAGGTGAGACTGTGAAGAAAGTCGTGTCGCACGAGCCCTTCTCAATGGAGGAGGTATGCGACGTGAGAGTTCAGAGGAGCAATGTCCGTTAGAATAGCGATAGAATAGAGAAAGTGATGCAACAACTTATTTATTTATATATATATATATATATATATATATATATATATATATATATATATATATATATATATATATATATATATTATATATATATATATAATATATTATTATATATATTAAACAACAAACAAAAATTTAGTAAGAGCAGGAGAATTGATGAGACGAAAAGTCCTAGACTCCACCTTTTCGAGAATAGCTATATGTGTGGAACCACCCCAGATTTAAGAGGCGTACTCCATACAGGGGCGAACAACACCCCTTTTACAGAGCAAGCAACTGGGGTGGCTTAAAAAAAAAACACGAGGGGCGTCTCAGAACACTCAACCTCTTAGAAACTTGTTTAGAAAGAGAAATAATGTGATCTTTCCAAGAAAGATCACGAGTAAAAAAATCCGAAAATATTGAGGACAGATGACGGTTTGAGTTGAGTGTTTTCGAAGAAGATATCATAGTTGTGTGGAAGATTGTGTCGAGTAGAAAGATGGAGGAATTGAGTTTTTGAGGCATTGAAAACGACCATGTTTCTCTGCCCCAATATGAAATACGAGAAAAATCAGAGGTCAGTTACTCCAAGGCTATCCTTCTTGAGTCTATTAACTGCTGTTGGGAGGGATGTCTTTCAAATTGAAAGGAGTAATGAAGGGTGGAGTCATCGGCATAGGAGTGTATAGGAGACGAAGTAATAGAGAGAAGGTCATTGATGAAAATTAGAAAAAGAGTTGGAGAAAGGACAGATCCTTGAAGAACACCACTTAGGTATAGATTTATAGGAATAACGGTGGCCGTCTACAACAGAAACTATAGAACGACCGGAAAGGAAATTAAGAGAGAAGGACAGATTCCGAAAGAGGAATGTTTGGAAATCAAAGCTTTGTGTAGCCAGACTCTATCGAAAGATTTCGATATGTCTAGCGCCACAGCGAAAGATTCATCGAAACCCCGAAGAGCGGAGGACCAAGAGTCAGAAAGTAGGGAAAGAAGATCACCAGTAGAACGTTTTTTACGAAAGCCATACTGGCGATCAGAGATAAGATTTGGAAGAATTGAAATGTTTCCAAATCTTCCTGTTAAGGATAGATTCGAAAACTTTAGAAAGAACGGAGGTTAAAGAAATAGGACGATAGTTAGAGGGCTGAGAGGGGTCCCTCTTCTTCGGCACAGGTTGAATGAGCGCACGTTTCCAGCCAGAAGGGAAGGTCGAAGTAGAAAGACAAAGACGAAATAGTTTACCAAGGCAGGGTGCAAGCTCGGAAGCACAAGTTTTGAGAGCCGCAGGAGGAATACCATCAGGACTATACGCCTTCTTAGTGTTAAGCTCAGAGAGAGCAGAAATGACATCTTTAGAAGAAATTACAATGTTAAGCATAAATACATAACTTGCAAAATATATATATATATATATATATATATATATATATATATATATATATATATATATATATATATATATATATATATATATATATATATATATATATATATATATATATATATATAATATATAATATATAATATATATATATATATTTTGCAAGTTATGTATTTAATTTATGGATTAATGATTAATGCATCAAAAGTGCTTAAATTTTCTTTCTTTTATAATTTATATAGAGGAATATTGTTTTCTTATAATGTTGTATAAAAATTTAAATGGTTGAAAATTAAAAGGAATTGTCTTTTCTGTTTTCTCTTTTGTCTAAAACCTCAAATTGCATTAGATTAAAGCTCAATAAAATTTTGTTGAAGATTTGATTGAATATATTTTAGGAATTCTAAACTCTAACATTTCTATATTGGATAAATTATATTAATGAAGATCAGATTCTTGTATTACCCTATATGAAATCTTGAACCAAATATTAAGGAAGCTATATTTCTAATAAATATATAAACTACTTTAAAGTTTTTTAACACAGTAAGAAGGAACTAATATATCTGTTATATCATTAAGTATCAAAAAATATGACAAAATAAAACAAATAAAAAAAACAATTTTATTATTTTTTAAAAGAATCAAAAAAATAAAAAAAATAAAAATCATGATTTTTTCATAAAAAAATCAATTGGTTTAATCAACTGATTAAATCAATTTGATTTAATCAATGCCAACCCTGCTACTATCATTTATAATCCGGATATAAAAGCTTTAGGTGTGAATTAGGACAGTGCATCATGGTAACCCTTTTTGAAAAATTAAAAATAAAACCATGAGAGCGACCAAATACACAGCTAAAGGTAAAGAGAAGCAGACAGTGAGATATGGCAACGTCGTTCACATCAGAATAGTAAATAGAACATTCAGCAGGCGTTACGTTGAAAAACTGAACATAAACGAACACAAAAAGAAGTAAACCAATAATGAGTATGTTAAAAGAGGATAATATAATAATAATAATAATAATAATAATAATAATAATAATAATAATAATAATAATAATAATAATAAAATAATAATAGTAGTAATAATAACGATAATAATAATAATGGTAATATAATAATAATAATAATAATAATAATAATAATAATAATAATAAAATAATAATAAGTGAAATTGCGGGCATAAATAATACTATTAGTCAGAAAATTATTAACAACAATGATCATAATAACTATAATAACGAACACAAAATAAAGATTAATAATAATCAAGATACAATATTTAATGAAGAATTAACAGAGAAAGCAAATCAAGGTAGAAGAGCCACGCCCATTTTAGAAGTTATTACATCGGGCAAAGAGAACGAGAAAGAAAATTCTAAAGAGAGCTTACAAGATAAAGGAAGTTATCCTCTGTGTAAGGTAGAAGATAATGAAACTGGTCGGATGTTTATTATTGATTTTGGTGAGGTTTTTTTTAGCGTAATCCCTGCAAGTGAAAAGAAAAAATGGGTGAAATAGTGGAGAACTTAATAGCTGCTAATGAAACTCCCATAGAGGCGTATGGTAGAGAAACGTTAGGCACTGATATAGACATGATGGGTCTCTATAAGGTGGAAGTGCTGAAGGTGAATGTACCGCTCTCTATTTAAGGCTTTACCGAAGAGTTCAGAAAGAGCTGAAAAATAAATAGAGGGATTTATCAATATAAGGCACGGTGACTCTCTATTTGTCTATTCACTAAAACAAAGGCAGAGCTGCAAAAGTTGCTCGAAGCAGGAGTGATAAGGAGGAGCAACAACGAGTGGGGTTTTCCCATAAATGTTTAAAAAAAGGATGAGGCAGAGGTGAGGGTAGTTGCAGACCTGTGGTAACTAAATGGAATTTCAATTAGAGATTGTTACCCGCTCCCACAGCTCGGGGATGTAGCCAGAATAATTACAAAAGGCAAAATTTTCAAATACCTTGACTTAACAGAAGCTTTTTATAATCTTCCGTTGGATGAGGAAAGAAATACTTCACAATAAATACTTCTTTTGGCAGTTTTAGCTACAACACAATTGTCGAGGGGCATTGCAATTCTGGGGGTGCAATTCTCATATTTACACACATATTGATGGCTGACCTTCCGCGGGCGTCTGTGTATATAAACGACATACTAATTAATTGATACAGAATAGGAAGAACATAATAAAATTTGGAGGTGTTGAAACGATTTTCTTATGAAAAAACTATATAAATGGATCGAAGAGCATGATTGATGAAAAGCAGGTAACCTTTCTAAGGTACGAAATTTCAATCTGAGGCATGAAACCGAATGCCGAGAGAGTAGCGGTTATTAAGAGAATTTCAAAACCAAAGACAATTAAGCAACTCTGATCATTTTAGGGTCACTTATCTTTATCTGTTCTTGCATTACGAATTTGGCTCATATCCTGGAATCACTGTCGCCAGAATTGAGAGAGAAACCTTTCAGTTCTATAAAAATGAAGTGGAAGAGCGATTTAGAATTAGCGCTTAAGGAAGCTAAGTCAACATTACAAGATGTAGTTGAGCTAGGATACACAGAAGGAGATACTCCTATAACTATCAATACAGATGTTTGTGAGTAGCTACTGCAGGTGCCATTTTTCTAGATAATGAAGAGATAAAACCTCTTGAGATTTTATAGTGCCGTTTTGAAACCGCGTGGTCTTATATGGTGTTTAGCAAAGAACTCCTTGCAATAAAAGACATCAAATAAATTCTCACACCTCATGCAAGAGAGGAGGGTGAGAATACTCACGGATAGCCTGTCAGTCAAACAGTTGTTAAACAGGAGGGGAGACTCGTCAGCGTTGAACGCTCGTGAAAAGCGATATTTAGCCTTTATTATCTAAAAACGTGTTAGCAGATTACCTTACAAGGTATTTAAAAATCCCAGTTAATGATAAAGAGGCAGCAGATGCAGAGAGGATATTTGAAATTGAAGGGTTTCACAATGGAAGTATTCCTACTTTCTTTACAAGAGGAGAAGGGCTTAAGACAGCCATCTGAGAAGAGGCTGAGTATGGTAAAATAACCAAAAGAATGGTTGTCATGGCGATGTAGTAAAACGAAATTTCAAAAACCACAGGAATGCACAAAACGGAACTAAACCAACTCTAACCTCCCGAGCGGAACCCCCAGGAAGGCTGATGGATTTGGAGAACTTTTTGAAATTAGTGTAGCTGATTCTTTTAATAATTTTAGATAGGAAATAAATTACGAAGAGTTAAAGGAAGCTCAGGAAGGAAATGAAAAGCTAAAAAGATATATTGCAGGTGAAGAAGTAACTGCATTAAACTTAGAGAAAAGAAAGTTTTGGTATCGAAATAGAGAAGTAAAACTTTATTTTGATATATCCCTTGGTTGTTATCGAATGTATGCGCCTGAAAAGTGTGTAAAAGAAATGATTGATTATTACCATGGAAGGGGGCGTTAAGGGGTGAAAAGAATGACAAAAGGTTGAAAATCAGAATTTGTGTTTAAAGATATGAATGCAATGGCGAAAGAGTTTGTGAAATTGTGTGATCCTTGTTAAAGGGTAAAGCTCCTTAAGAACATAAGCCCAAAATATTATATGAAAATATTAATATTAAATATTAATATTAAAATATTAAATATGAAATAGTTCATGTTGATATTCTTAAAATGACGGAGTGCAAAGGGTATAAATATTTATTACCCCTTTGTACCCCAAGTACATATGGGGTTTTCCCTCAAAACATAGAAAAGGAGACTATAGTTGATACCATGGTGTGAGAAATATTTCCCATAGGAGGAGCGATGAAAATGAAAGTGACAAGGGCTTCAGTTTATCTCGGGCCTTTTCCAAAGAGTGTGAAAAATATTACGAATAAAACATGTAACGTCGAGCAACTATTCACCAGAGAGTAATGGGGCTCTGGAGGTCTACCATAAGACACTGTTGAGTTGCTTAAGAACTATGTTTGCTGAAGTTTCGACATGTAAACAGGAGTGGATTTTTGATTTCCTACCATTTGCATTATTTTTTTTTGAGAACTGCTCCCATATAAGAAAGTGGAATTAGGGCGTCAATCTTGATGTTTGGACAAAACCGCTGATACCATGAGCTTTAGTTGAAAGCAAAAATATAAAACCTCATATGGATTACAAAACTTATGCTGGAAAGCTAACATACTTCCTTTCGAAGCCTTTGGCAATTAGATCTACCCATAGAAACAAGAAAATATTTATACCAAAAGATCTAAAACAAGAAAAGTATGCACTTGTAAGAAACAGACAGTATATCTGTGAAAGACAGAACCCCGGTATTCGGGTCCATATAGAGTTGTTTAATAAAAAGAATACTGTATATATTAAAAAGAATAGGAGAACTAAGGTGAAAAACCTCAGAAATGTAAAAAGAATATTACTATATACAGCCTTACATAGAATAGATTTCTCTTAAAAATAAAATTGTGATATAGTAACAACATTTCTCTTACAGAAACAAAAATGGTATTAGGACAAATTTTGTATCGGAGATAAAAAGTTTTACTACTCAGATATAAGAGCTTTAATACTAAGATTGTTTTCTCATATCCTCAAACTAAGGCAATTTAGGGCATCCTTCCATTCAAATACTATTGCTGCAATTAGTTGTATTTGAGGGATGCAGGGAGGTAAAATTCTTAAGTACTCATTATTATAAAGAATTTCTGATTCCAGGGATCACCACTTTATTGAAATGAACGACAACTCCTTATATTTGTATCAGATAATTAAATGATGAAGAATATAAAGACGCACTATGTAAGGATCGAAGGGATTCGGGAATAGCGTGTTCTTTTAAGATTATATTAAAAACGAACTTGATTGGTAGATCCAAAATGAGTGCCAGTGAGAAGCGAGAAAGCACAGATGAAAAGGGCAGTAAAGCCACGATATAAAGCCATGAAACAAGTGTCGAGAACATCTCCCTTCTAAATGAAGAAAAAAGGGCTTTGAGATAAAGGGAAATAAGTGGCTTAGGTGCTTTGCAATCACAACTTTCAAGGTTCTTGAAGTCAGCTTAGTGAGTGCTTAATAAACTATAGAACTTATACTTAACCTTGCCCGAGTCCTGGAATAGTAAAGATAGAATGACATTTAGATAATGATAACAAACTGACAGTGCTATACAATTAAGTTTAAGTAAAAAATGTAATAAGTGATCAAAGGTATTTGATTAATAAACAGTGCAATTGACACAAAACTATATATATATATATATATATATATATATATATATATATATATATATATATATATATATATATATATATATATATATATATATATATATATATATATATATATATATATATATATATATATATATATATATATATATATATATATTATATTTTTTGGGGGCTACTTATTATAAGATTTATTTATTTATTTATTTTTTTTGGAGTGTTCTCTAATATTTTGTTCCAACACAGTCATGTAAGCATGATATATGTAAATTTTTAGTCAAATTGAATAATATTAACACGAGGCGACTTGCCTTCTAAATTTATAATTTTTTCCATTTTATTGTTATTTCATATATATATATCTCATATGGAAATTAACTGATATAGTTTAAACTAATAATACTCATAAAATTTTAATTTGTCAATCCCTTTGACGGAAAGTGTTATCACAAACTGTAGAAATAGCTTGAGAAGTGTGTAATCAAATGATAAAAAACAGGTTCTTGTTTGGATGTGAAATTGTGGTTTCTAAAACTTCAAAGTTAACTTACTAAATAATTTGTTTGCGATATATTTTTGAGTTTAATGTTAATAATGTCGACTCGAAAGGAAATATTTCTTGTTGGTCATAAAAGCACCAAATAACGGAAAGTTAGCTTTTATCAAAATGAGACTGCTTAAAAATTTTATTTTACAATATGCGTGTGATCAAATTAAATCTTGATGAAAGTTCAGGCCTTGTTAACTAATAAGTAAGTCATATTTTGACGGAAAACCAGAATTTTTATAAGATAATGACACGAAATACATAGAAAAATTGATAAAATTGCGTCAATTACTAAAAAACGAAAATAAAAATAGTTAATATTTTAGGGGGAAAGAGAAAACTTTTATTGAAAGTTTTGATGTTGTATTTGACATTGCTCATCAAAATGCAGTGAAAATGTTAAATATTAATAAAGACAAGCAATTTCTTCAGAAGCAAACAGAAAAGGTGCGTTCAGGTTCAATGTTAGGAATTGATAAGAAACCAACTAATAAAGAAAAAAGAAAATCTGATCTTCAAAAGTGGGAAAGAGAACGAAGACAAAAGATTTCTGAAATACCATCATCATCAGGTAAGATTTCACTGATTTTACTATAATATTTGTCGATGACAACTTTTGTAACAAAATATTAAAATTAAACAAATTTTTCAGAAACTCATTTTTACAGATTCCTCATCCTCAGCAAGTTCCAGTCATGATTGTATAACAGACGAAGAAACCGGAACAATTAAGGTTATCCTTTCCTTCGAAGAGAAAAGAGCACGAAAAGAAATTGATTGGCGGCAACTTTTAGGCAAACGCAAAATCAGTGAAAGAGATGCAGTTCATTTATTGTCATCTTTTCTACATGCTGTCTCCTTGGATGCTTCTGAATACATTATTAATCGTACTTCCATTCGGAAAATTAGAGAAAAGTATCGTAAGTCGTATAGTGAAAAGATAAAGAAAGACATTTCTACATGTTTAATAAATGCAAGTGCTGTAACAATTCACTGGGACACAAAATTGTTTTCTGATATTGGAATATCATGTGATAGATTAGCAATCATTGCAACAGCTCCGGACATAGAACAGTTATTAGCTGTTCCAAATTTACCTGAAGGAACAGGAAAAGAAATAGCTGAAAATGTTTATGAAACATTAGAGAATTAGGCATTAACAGACAAGGTCCAATCATTTGTATTCGACACGACTCCATCGAATACCGGTAGACTAAAAGGAGTCTGTTCGCAATTAGAAAACAAAATTGAGCGCAATGTTTTATTTTTGGGTTGTCGGCATCATATATCAGAGATTATCTTGGGAAAAAGTTTTTCTAAATGTAAAATAACAATTTCAAGACCAGACACTCCTGTTTTAAGATTTAGAGCAAAGTGGCCTGAAATTAATATTAAACATTTCATTCCCGGTATTATTGGGACTGATGTAAAAGAAATTTTTAAAGATAAAGTACATGTAACATTTGCACATTCGGCATTGTTCACTAGAGATGATCAATACGAGTTTCTGGAGCTAGTAATTGTATTCTTAGCTGAAATTCCACTAGGGGGAATGAAACTGAGGAAGCCAGGTGCATACCATCTAGCACGATGGATGGCTAAGGCCATTTACAGCTTAAAAATTTATTTATTTAGAAATGAATTTCATCTAACTAGTAATTTAAGAATCATCACTGTTGAAGCTAAACATATTTTTAGTAAAATGCTATGCAATGTTCAAATGCTGTTCAAGCACCTCTAAAAAACATTAAATTTTTGAAGGACTTACGCAATAACAAAAATACTGATAAAGTAATAGCTGATGCTGCTATCTCTAAATTTATAAATCACTTAAATTATCTAAATGAAGAATGTGCATGTTTTGCCTTATTCTATAACAGAATCAATAATGAAGACAGAATGGAAATGGCTGCTAAATTTATCGAGTTAAAGAACGATAAAAGCGAAGTAAACCATGAAAAAATGTCAAAGAAATTAATTTTAAGAAAAGATAATACTGATAAATTTTTTGAAAGATAATGATAATCATATAATAATAAAATTGCTAAGTAAGAATTCATAAGTTTCTTTAAAAGATTCAACATTTCCATCGAATTTTTGAAAAAAACATCCACAAGAATGGAATAATTTAGAGGATTATAAGAAAGGGAACAAAATAATAGAACAATTGAAAGCTAAAGAGGAATAAAGCTAATGCAAAATTTAATGACAAAATAACCAAAGATGAAGACTAGAAGCAATTTCTATTAAAGGTAGCATTTTTTTTGTATTATCTAATTATGCTTTTGAAATAATTTCGAAAATATTTAAATTATATTTTAGGTGAAATTTAACAATTATTATTATTTACTTTAAAATACTTTCCAGGTGTTTAAGATTTCCAAAGGAAGTATCCAAAAACAACATTACCTGTGCTACAAAAATGTTTCAAATAGTATCTTCAAGTATGTTTTAGCAAATTTTCTTAATTAATAAAAATATTGAATCCTTTATTGAAACTTGTTAATATTTACCAATTACATTATATTTTATATTATTGGTATTAAAGGGAACAGTCTTTTCACAATAAGTACATGTAAATTTTATATTTTAGCTCTTGACGTTAATTCCTTCTTTTTGGAAGGAAGTATATGTTGTTGGAATATTATTTAAATAAATAATGAAAGGAAAGAGGCCTACAGACGGTACAAGTAAATCTTTTGGATTTTCCTTTGCATTTCAATAGACTTTAATTGAAAGTCGCCGCAGGTTAATGTCAATTATTCACACTCAAATTTGGAGAATATTATTACTTGTATAGGAACACACAGCGGGGTGACGTTAACTGAAATTTAGAAATTGTGAAATATGTGGCACCGTAATATAAATATATTTTAAAAATTATAATATTTAAATAGCTAAAATGAAATCATGTAGCTAGAATCTATGAAAATAGCTAGCACTAAAAGTAAAATTAGAGGCTGCTATTTTTTGTAAAGTCAGTTCTCAATTTGATTTCATAGCGAAAAGTTCACAAAACGCCTCCATACTGAAAAGTTCACTAAAAGTTTTCATAGCGAAAAGGATATCAATTTGCTTTCATATCAAAAAGTTATCGTTAAGATTTCCTACTTAAGTTCGCTACAAGCTTTCACAATTTCGAAAGTCAATTTATCTGTGATTGGTCAGTTTAAAAAAAGTATACAAAGCATTTCGAAATCTAAATAACTTGATAATTTAACTCCTTCGAAATATATTTCCTTTCAAAAGATAAATCATTGTGCTACAGCAGTCGAAGGAATAAGAACTAAACTTCTACTGAGAAACTAAAATGTTTCTCCAAAAAAAAAAAAAGCAATCAATTTGACTCAAGGTAAGCTTACATCTCAGTGTTCTTGCTTGTAGAAGTTGTTCTTGTTCCTGCTTTAAATCTAAAATCTGTTCTTTGTATTACATTTACATTTATTTTCTTTTGAAGCTACGAGTTAATATTTTCTGCAAATTTTGGGAGATTACCCTCGACTAATTTGGATAATTTAACTCCATAAATTCTGCAAACAAACCATCTTTTAAAATTAACTCTTTCTCTAAATTCCTAAATTATAATATATATATATATATATATATAATATATATATATTATATATATAATATTATATATATATATATATATATATATATATATATATATATATATAATATATAATATATATATATATTATATTAAATATTACCCTCGACTAATTTCGGATAATTCTAAAATTAAACCTCCAATATAAATTCTTCAAATAAACCATTCATTTTAAAATAAACTCTTTCTTTAAAATTTCCTAAAATTTTTAAATATATATATTATATTAATATATATAATATATATATATATATATATATATATATATATATATATATATATATATATATATATATATATATATATATATATATATAATATCTTGCAAAGAAAACTGCTAAATTCATTTTAAAGCAAACGTTTCGTATTTATTACAATACATCTTCAGTGCTGAAAATAGAATGAACAAAATTACAAAAAACAACGGATAATTTTTTTTTTTTTTTTAATATAATTAATGAAAATATGTGAAGCCCAAAAATTTTAAAAATAGTAGTTTTAAATATAAAAGAAATGTTAATGTGAATGTTTTAATTTATATGCTTTCTATTTTTGTTAACATTTCTTTTATATTTAAAACTACTATTTTTAAAATTTTTGGGCTTCACATATTTTCATTAATTATATTTAAAAAAAAAAAAAAAAAAAAAAAAAAAAAAATTATCTGATGATTTTTGTAATTTTGTTCATTCTATTTTCAGCACTGAAGATGTATTGTAATAAATACGAAACGTTTGCTTTAAAATGAATTTAGGCAGTTTTCTTTGCAAGTTTATTTATATTTAAAATTAGGTTCCCTAAGAACATTTCTATTACTATATATATATATTATATATATATATATATATATATATATATATATATATATATATATATATATATATATATATATATATATATATATATATATATATATATAGTGATGGCATGCATCCGCGGAGCATCCTCATCAAAAACATCCGCATCCGCATCCGCATCCGCGGAGCATCCTCATAAAAATTAGCATCCACATCCACGGAGCATCCTAATCAAAATTCAGCAGCATCCGCATTTTCGAAAATTCAACATCCACATCCGCACTTAAAAATTCAACATCGGCATCCGCACTTGACAAAAATTAAACATTCGCATCCGCAAATGAAGAAATATGACATGCGGTCCATCACTAATTTATTATATATTATATATATTATATATATATATATATATATATATATATATAATATATATTATATATATATATATATATATATATATATATATATATATATATATATATATATATATATATATATATATATATATATATATATATATATATATATATATATATCTATAAGACGTCTTTTCTGCTCCCTCAAAGCTTAACAGTAGGAAGGCGTACGGTCCTGATGGTATCCTACCTGTGGCTCTTAAAACTTATGCTTTAGAGCTTGCACCCTTCCTTGGTAAACTATTTCGTCTATTTCTTTCTACTACAACCTTCTTTTCTTACTGGAAGCGTGAGCTCATTCAGTCTGTGCCCAAAAATGGGTACCCCCCTCAACCCTCTAAATAATGTCTCTTTTCTTTAACCTCCGATCTTTCTAAAGATTTCGAATTTATCCTTAACAGGAAGACTTGGAAACATCTCAATTCTCCTAATCTTATTTTTGATCGCCAGTATGGCTTTTTTAAGAAACGTTCTACTGGTGATCTTCTTTACCTTCTCTCTAACTCTTGTTCCTCCGCTCTTCGTCATTTCGGTGAATCTATTGCTGTCGCGCTGGACATATCGAAAGTTTTCGATAGAGTCTGTCGCAAAGCTTTGATTTCCAAACTTTCCTATCCCCAACACTTTTTCTGCTTTTTATTAATAACCTCTTTCTTACTTCATTTCCTATCCACTCCTATGCAGATGATTCCACCTTTTATTAATCTTTTTAATTTGAAAGGCACCCCACCCAAAAGAAGTTAATAGAGGCGAGGGAGGTAGCCTTGGGGCAACTGACCCCTGATCTATCTCTCATTTCAAATTGGGGCAGAAAAAATATTTTTGTTTTCAATGCCACTCAAAACTCAATTCCTCCTTCATCTCTCTGCTCGACGCAATCTTCCACACAACTATGATGTCTTCTTCAGAAACACACACCTCAAACCTTCATCTGTCCTTAATATTCTTGGTGTTTCTTTTTCTGTGTCTTTCTTGGAAACATTACATTACTTCTCTTCCTAAACAAGCTTCTAAGAGGCTAGGTGTTTTGAGGCGTCTTCAGAAATTCTTCACACCACCCCAGTTGCTTGCTCTTTACGTAAGTGTTATTCGCCCATGTATGCGAAACACATCACACATCTGTGGTGATTCCACACATAGAGCTCTTCTCGAAAAGGTGGAGTCTAGGGCTTTTTATCTTATAAAGGCTGAAGGCAGAAATACGGTATGAAACGTTCACATTGTATTAAATGAGTACGTGGAAACGCTTGGAATTAACCTTTCTAATTTGATTAAGGTTCTCGAGGAAAGAAGCTAACAACTATATATATATATATATATATATATATATATATATATATATATATATATATATATATATATATATATATATATATATATATATATATATATATATATATATATATATATATATATATATATATATATATATATTATTTATACTCAGCACCATATCCCGCATGAAGCAGGGTGGTGTCGGTTGCAGAAAGTATTCATATTCCTAAAATCGTACTTGGGAAGGGAGAAATACTGATTAAGAGGTTTCCCAGCCTCTTGAACCACAATTATGATTACGCCAATATGTCCAACACTTAACCACTGGACCACTTATATATATATATATATATATATATATATATATATATATATATATATATATATATATATATATATATATATATATATATATATATATATATATATATATATATATATATATATATGAATTGTACATCAAGAGTGAGAGTGAAGAGGGAACTATCAGATTGGTTTAGCATAGGAGTGGGATTAAGAAAGAGGTGTGTAATGTCGCCATGTTATTTAATCTATTGATGGACGGTGTAGTTAGAGAAATGGAGAGAAAGGAAGGGTATTAGGTTAAGATATATGGAGGGTGAATGGGATGTGAATGTTTTACTTTTTGCAGATGATGAAGTGTTGGTGGCAGAATCTGGAGATAAGTTGAGAATACTTGTAAGAGTTTGATGGGAAATGTGCAAATATGAGATTAAAAGTCATTCCAGCGAAGAGTAAAGCTAAGAGAATTGGAGGTAGAGATGAGGAGATGTGGAGGGAAGAATGGGGGTGTAGAAGTTGGGGGATGGAAATTTGAGAAGGTGGATGAATTCAAAACCTGGGAATGCTGGTGGAAGGTAAGGTTGGGACGGAAAAAGAAATAAAGAATAGAGTGGTAGAGGGAATGAAAGTGATAGGAGGCCTAAGAGAAGTATTCAAGAAAGGAAAAAGAAATAAAACTAAGAATGTTTGAATGTATGTGTTTACCTTCTGTATTGTATGTTTGTGAAACATCGATGATATGTGTTCGGGCGAGGAAAAGTTTGAATGTCTTTGAGATCAAAGGTTTGAGAACGATATGTAAATTAAATTGAGAAGGATTGATAGGATTAGAAATGAAAGAATAAGGGAGATGTGTAAATGGAAGAAGGGTGTAGTTGATAGAGCAGAGGAGGGTGTGCTAAAATGGTTTGGACATATGTGTAGAATGAATGAGGACAGAATGGTGGGCAAGGTACTTACATCCGAGGTGGATGGGGGTAAGGGGAGGGGAAGGCCAAAGTGTAGACGGATGGATAGAGTGAGAGAGATTTTGGGTGGAAGGAATTTTAGTTTAGAAAAGGGTAGAAGATTTGCGGAGGACAGAGGGAGATGGAGAGAGGTAGTGAAAGGAGCTAAACGTAAGAATGAGTTTATTTGTAAAGGAATTCTGGAGGGCACCACCCCACGAAAGTGGGAAAGGTGATAGCGAAATATATATATATATATATATATATATATATATATATATATATATATATATATATATATATATATATATATATATATATATATATATATATATATATATATATATATATATATATATATATATATATATATATATATATATATATATATATATGATGGCATACACATTCGCATTCCTCATCAAAATTAACATCCGTATCCAAATCTTCGAAAATTTTCGACATCCGCATCCACACGACAAAAATTCAACATCCGCATCTGCACTTATCCAAAATTCGATATCCGCATCCGCAAATTAGAAAATATGACATCCGATCCATCACTAATTATTTATATATATATATATATATATATATATATATATATATATATATATATATATATATATATATATATATATATATATATATATATATATATATATATATATATATAGGTGATCCCGGTTAGCTCAGTTGATAAAGCGGAGGATTGATAAAGTAGAGGATTTCCACGCTTTAGGACGGGAAGTTCGGGCCTCGCTAAAACGAAGACTCCGATCACTCCTCCCACTAACCAGATCGGACACAAAAAAAAATTGCAGCTCGTAGGAGATTTTCTGTAATTAATTACAATTTACGGCAAAGTGTATTAATACACTAATCTCAATACCCACACCTCAGCTAAAAAACACAGCCAACACATACAAATACAATCTATAACGACAAAACAAAACACTGTCACTCCTATCTGCCACATGCGTAGTAGGTCTTCCGAATATAGAAAACTAACTACGTCCACAGATGGTTGGGAAATCTGGACTTGAAAGACCGTGGCAGGGGCTGCTATCAACCCCAGAATACTGTACACCAAACCACCAAGCTGGGTGGCACCACTGGTCGGGAAAACATTACACACTCTCCTTCTCCCGACTTGTCCTCACCTAGGTGAGAGTTTAAAAAGTGGCGAATTAACTAACTAACTAACTAACTAACTAACTAACTAACTATACTATATATATATATATATATATAATATATAATATATATATATATATATATATATATATATATATATATATATATATATATATATATATATATATATATATAATAAAACGAAAACTTCACATTCATTTAAAGGAATATCCATTAGCTGCAAGTCTTCATCATTTAATATAGATGATAAGAATCCATCAGTACTTTGATTCATTTCAGTTCCTGAATTCTGTAATAAACACAGAACAGATGACCCTTTAAAAACATGTCAATTGTTAAAAAAATTAAACATAAATTTATGATATAAAGCCATTCATTCCCTACCTACTAAAGTATTTTCTTTTTATTTTAATTTTCTCTTATATCTTGTTAAAATGAAAGTAATTTCTGAAATTCTGGTGAACGGAAACAGTTTATTTATCTGAATGTTAGTGAGGAAATGCAAATTTATACTTGAAGGATAAGATAATTAGTTTTGAAATGTATGCATATATAATTTATTTAATTTCGAAAAATATTAACGTAGATGGTCCCAATTTCACATCTCCTCCCAACAGAAAAACAAGTAAATCAACAAAACTCATCTCATGTAATTTACAAGAGTATTTTACAGTTATTCAAATAAGAAAGCGAAGAGTTCGATCATATTTGAAACTAAAATTTCAAATCTATTCGAGTAATTCCAATAATGTTATACAATAAACATGTTTTTAGCAGGGGAGGGAGTTGGAGTTGGAGGGTCAAGACTTTTTTGTGGTGTTAGGAATCGAATGTCATGACTTCCTACTTAAAAAAAAAAAAAAAAAAATAAAAAAAAAAAAAAAAAAAAAAAAATATAAAATTAATATATATATATATATATATATATACTATATATATATATATATATATATATATATATATATATATATATATATATATATATATATACATATATTAAAATATCTAACTGGTGATTTTCTTTCCCTTTCTCCTATACTTTGTCCTCCGCTCTTGGAATTGTGTGAATCTTTTGTTCTATCGCGCTGGACATATATATATATAAAGCTTTCGATAGAGTCTGGCGCTTTAGAATTTCTTCGGAATCTATTCTTTCTTTGTGACCTCTCTCTAACTCGGGATCTTTCCTATTTGTATATGTCGTTCTATCAAACAGTTATAACGGCCACTATTCATCCTCTAAATCTATTTAATAGTGGTGTTACTCAAGGTCTGTCCTATCCCAACACTTTTTTTGACTTAATTCAATGATCTTCTCTCCAACTTCACGTCCCTCCAACAGTTTTAAGACTCGAGAAGTGTAGCCTTGGAACAAATGACATCTGATCTTTCACGTATTTCAAATTGGGGAGCATGGTTGTTTGCTTTAAAATCAGTTCATCCATCTCTCCACTCAACACAATCTCTCCACACCTCTTCTTCGACAAACAATCAAACCTTCATGTTCTTCTTGGCGTATCCAATCTTCTCATAATTTATGTTCTTTTCAAAACAAGCTTCTAGAGGTTGGAAGGCGCCTTTCAATTCTTCACGCCTACCACAACCTTGCTTTGTTAGGGGTGTTGTTCACAAAATAAATATGGGGCTTTCCATAGAGGAATTGTAACATGTAAGCAAACAGACATCTAAGTGGTTCCACACAAACAGCTATACTTTTAATAAAAGGTGGAATCTAGGGCTTGTCGTCTCATCAACTTTCCCGTTCTCTATAACATACTCCAATCTCTTCTTGTCAGTTGAATTGTTGCGTCACTCTCTCTACAACTATCACTATTACAATCGTTTCTGAATTCTCTCGTCCCATACTTCCTCAATGAGAAGAGCTCGTGCGAAAAGCCTTTTTACAGTCTCATAAATCTTCCAAGTTAGATCCCAGACTTAAACTATGCATCTAATCTTATAATACTCTACCAAAAACATTAAACACTAATTCCCAATTAAGTTTTCAAAATATTCACTTCAAATAAATATATTACAGCCTTATTTACCCCCAACTCTAAATTGGTAATTACCAGTTTTATGTACTAAGTATAATAATATAAATTAATAAAAAAAATATAATAATATATATATAATATATATATATATATATATATATATGAATATATACTATATAATATATATAAATAAACTAAATATATCATTATAATGACTACCCAAATATTAAAATTATAATCGGATTTCAAAAAATTTTAAATTTAATAATAATAATAAATAAAGGTCAAGATTTTGCCTTAACAGTGGTCGGAACCGGGATCAATCCTATTTGTATATGCTCCGGCTCCATCCCCAAAAAAGTTAGTGCTCCCGTTCCACCACCAAAAATTTAGCAGCTCCGGCTCCATTTTTTTTTTTTTTTTTTTTTTTTTTTTTTTTTTTTTTTTTTTTTTTTTTTTTTTTTTTTTATTATTATTATTATTATATTTGATGTTCATCCTCTCTCGCTCCAATTTCTCAAGGAGTTCAAGGATCTAATCTTTACTTTAAAATATAAATTAAATTAAAATTAATTAAATTTTAATTTTTACTTTCATATTATTATTAAATACCGTATTAAAAATTTAAAAAAAAAAAAAAAAAAAAAAAAAAAATTAAAATTAAAATTAAAAAAAAAAAAAAAAAAAAAAAAAAAAAAAAAAAAAAAAAAAAAAAAAAAAAAATATTATTATATTATTATATTATTGAAATTAATAATAATAAATGATTACATTTATTATAATTATTATTTATTATTATTAATTAAATTATTTTATATTTATTAAATTTATATCATTATATTATTATATTATTATTGTTACTTTATTATTATCATTATTAATTATTGTGATTACTATATTAATTATTTTATCACTGTAATAATTATTTACTATTAATATTATTATTTTTATTTACCTAATTAGTATACTTATTTAATTACCTTATTATTATTATTTTTAATTTTTGGTTTTCTTTTATTATTATTATATTTTATTATTATTATATTATTATTCATTATTATTATTATTATTATTATGTTACTAATTATCTCTGTTAATTATTAGCTTATTACTATTTTACTAAATCTTATCAATATTAGTTTTTTTTATTTTATAATTTAGGTTAAGATTACTCCTGAAATTATGTTAAAATTAATACAATATAAAACTTGGAAAATATTCATTAAACTTGGAATATGAAATGTATTGTTTCATGTATCAGATTTAATTCTCATTAGTATTCGTCATGTAAAGTACTATTTTTGTAAATGTAAATTTGTAACTGGAAAAATGAATAAAGATTGAAGATTGAAAGAAAGATTATTAAATAACAAAATGTCCTCCTTGTTAATTATGCTTATTATTTAGGTCTTATAATAAAACGAAATAATAACAACTATGTAATTTTAACAAAGGTGTCTCTCCTACTTCGTGGAACAATTTTTCTGTAACATCTGGCCTCATTTCACTTTCTCTTCTTCAACTCCATATTTTCTTCCCTCCCGCAGCATAGTCAATTATTAATTCAATTACAAGTGTTTAAACTACTTTTCGTTTACACTGCGGGGTAGTATAGTGAACATTTAAAAAATTTTGATGCCAAATCATATATCCCTTTGTTCAACTTAAGAAAATCTTCATTATTATTTCTATTAAAACTACTAAGACGGTCCTAAAAGCCTCAAGAGAGTGTCAGGAAAATTTATTCGACTCCTGAAGTCGGTAATATTTGCCGACTCCCGACCCCATTCAAAAAAATTTCTGATAATAATAATAATAATAATAATACAAAAATATTAAATCTAAAATTAATAAACCAATATAATCATAATAATATCCATGGCAAAAATAATTAAAATAATAATAATAATAACAATAAATAATGATAAAATTGTTTTTTTTAATAATAATAATAATAATAATAATAATAATGAAACTGTTTAATAAAAATGATTAATTAAATAATAAAAATGTTTCCAAAACCCTATTAACTTTATTACCATGAAAGCTTCATATGTAAGATGGTAGCTGGAAAAATTGAATCATCACATTCTTAAATAATTCTTTCTTTTGGTAAATGTATATATTAAAAATTTACAACTACAATACTATTATAACTAATAATCATTAGCTATAGCAATACTGCACTATATCATAATTTTTACTTCTTTCTTATAACTTTTATGAGAATTTGAATGGATTTTTTAAGGAAAAATAAAGTTTTACATATACTCGTTTAACATTTTTGAAATTGATTATACAGTTTAACATACCTTAATTATTATAATGTACAAATACTGAAAAAATTTACTTTTCATAACACATCCTCTCCTCATCCACTCGAAAGCAGTATTCCCGTTTGTTCGTTTTAATTATAATTTAAATTTTTTTTTTCCTTATTTATTTTGGGAAAATTTTTGGTAATTAGATGTCGGAATCATCCAAAACAATACTCTTGACATAAAAAGTGTTAGGTTGGGTTGGAACTTTCATTTACTCCATAGGTAAATCAACATACTTTTGACTCTACAAAGGAATGTCTATTGCTTAGTCCGGTAGGCATTCCGTTATTTACCAAACACGAACTCAATTTACAATATCACGTTTTTATAGCATATTAAAATGGCAACAATACTAGCAGAACTAAATGGCTTCCAAAGATATCTTCTCGTTCACCACTCCCCTATAATCACTTGTAATTTGGTAACTTATGATGAAAGGACTGGTGCCTCCACGGATTTATTAAACTTATACTGAAAAACTGCCTTTTTCTTCCTTAACTTCTGTAACATTCACGAATTTAATTTTCACTCTGTTGAACATTACCTCTCTTTTTAAGTCTCAGTTTTGGTTCTTAACAGAAACTCAAGCGCTCAATTCGGCGTAATACAGCAATCCCCACTCTATTTCCTTTTATTGTCTTTATTAGTAATTTTAAGAAAAAGGAGTATGACATGTGAATGTGTGCAACAACGTCATTAATTATCGCGTTTTTAATTCGGAATCTTCAAAATTTTCCACTTGTAGCTGAAGATCTCTTGCCATTAAGCAAAACCATTCGTTTTGCTTAACTTCTAACGCTACTGACTGTTCCAAAGTCTTCGACTATCTAAACTCCAAAACCGACACATTTTCTCTCATTATCCTTTCTATAAAATCATCGTTTAGAGTCATTTATTTGCATATTCATTACTGTCAAGGCCTTTCTCCTAGGTCTCAAGATACAGCTGGTGAACTTGACTTGCATTTCACTGCCTAAAACAATCTTGAGTAGATGGTGCAACTTCATACCCAGTTCAATGATTGCCTTGGAGATGAAAGTACAATTCTTGGCTTTTTCTTAACTTTTAATCGTTTTTCTTATAATGATAAACTCTTTTCGCGTCTTAGTTCTTTCGATCACCTTCTATCTGTTTCATGTTCTAATATCTTCAAGCATTCTGAAAAGACAGATCAATTTTGGCATTTCGATGTTGAAAACTGGTCGAACATGCGGTAAATTTCGTTGATTTCCCATTGAATAATTGTTGCTTCAGCGGAAGGGATCTCTCTATGTGTTCCCAGGGAGCAGAACCGAGGCAATACAAGCGTCAATTTCATTATTTTCCCTTCAAATAAAACTTATAAACCTTTGTTTGGTTCTGTTTGATCGTCACTAAGACATTGCCTTCGGACATTACCGATGTCTTCAAGCTATAGATATCATGCTTCTATTTATTTCATCCCGGAAACATGAGTAATCTATGCTACGTATCACTAAAAACTTAATTCTACATAGAAAATGTAATAAACTTTATGATTACTTTTCCTCACGTTCATTTAGCCACATAGCAAAACATACTTCAACACTGCTTCTTAATCTTTACCTCCTCATGTTTTTTGCCTCTAATTCCAGACGCCTATGGAGCTATTCTTCCTCATCCACCTCTCTCCAATTCTTTAATATCAAATAAAGCAATTATTTCTAAACATGTAATTTCTGATCTTAATATTAAGAAGGATATTGGTGCTGACGATATCTCACTTGCTGTTCTTAAAACTTTGGCTTTTGATCTTTTACCAAGCCTTGGTAAACTATTTCGTCTATGCCAATTAACTTCAATCATTCCTTCTTCCTAAAAGCATGAGCTCATTCAACTCCAAAGAAGGAAACCCCTCTCAACCTTCTAACTACAGTCCAAATACTGTAACCTCAGTACTTTCAAAGTGTTCGAATATATCTTCAATGGGAAGATTTGTAAATTTCTTAAGTCTTAGTAATATCTCTAATCGCGGTGAGGTTCCTGCAGACAAATCTGATGATCATCATGTTTCTAATCTTTTTTGGTTCTTGGTTTTCCACTCTTAAGAATTTCATTAAAGTTTTTGTTGTAGCATTGGACATATTTAAATTTTTCGATAGGATCAATCACAAAGCTTCGGTTTCTGAACCTCCCTATTTCGGTACATATCCTTTACTCTACTTTCAAGTCACTCAAAAGATGCTGTTGTAGGTGGCCACCGTTGCTCTTTAAAATCAATAAATAGTGGTGTTCCTCATGGTTCTGTTCTACCCAAATATTTTTGTATTTTCCATTAATAACTTTCTCTCTGTTATTTCCTCACTAATCTACTCGTAAGCCGATGACTCCACCCTTCAATGTTCCTTTATTAAGACATCCAAGCCAATAAAAAATAAGTGATGTTCCAAGATGGTCTTGAAGCAACTAGTCTCTGATATTTCTTAAATTTCAAATTGTGGCAGATAAAACATGACTGTTTTCAATACTTCAAAAACTTTGTTTCTTCATCTTTCAATTCGACATAATCTTCAAAAATAAACTATGGCAATATTGAAAACATCATTCAAATATTTGTCTGTCGGTCTGTAATATTCCTGATGTTTCCTTTCTGTATTACTATGTAGTTCTGTTGTGAAAAATTCTCTCTAATCTTCAGAAGATTCATTTCTTGAGTCGCTCTCCATATACTATTGGAATTACAAAGGACACAGTATTAGAAAACAAACTCATACATTCTTCTTGACAAGGAATATGGAGGCACTCTTCACACCGTTATATACTTCCTCTTCTCAGCTCTGATAACAGATTTAAACGCTATGTTCAATCTTTTACGTACTTTATACTGGTTAAGTGTGGAACGTGCTTCTCTTAAATAATTTCCCAACTTCCCTAAACATGCACACTTTCAAGTGCCGATTACCGGAACATGTCGGCTTTCATTTGACTCTGGTTTTGATTTTTTTTACAACTTTTTTGGAATTAGGTAAGCCTCTGGCCTTTACTCACAACATGAGTCAAAAAAGATAAAATTAACATGAATTACTACTGTAAAATTACCAATGGTTTGAGTTTGATAAAATTAGCCTGGGAGAATCGTTTATCAGTGTTAGAAGACCAAAATTTGAGGTTTAATTATGCCTAACGTTTTATTAAAAATTACTCAAACGTTACTAGAAATGTATTAATTTAAAGAGCTTTCTAAAGTCCTACCATTTAACTTGAAAAATTCAAAAAAGTATCTTAATAACCTTTACATACTTGATAATACATAATGTCTTGAGGAATGGTAGAAGAAGTTTCCATTTTGTAATGTTGATGATCATTATTTGATATATCTGAATTGTTGGCAAGGTTCATACTACTGGCAACCAGATGGCTTGAAGCTCCTGTTATAAAACAAGGCACTATATATGTATACATACCGTGAATATATATATATATATATATATATATATATATATATATATATATATATATATATATATATATATATATATATATATATATATATATATATATATATATATATATATATATATATATATATATATATATATATATATATATATATATATCAGTAGTACTGAATGCATATTTTAAGGCTAAGCCTTGAGTTCAAGCAAGATCTTGCAAATAGTTTAATAGCATTAAAAAAAAAAAAAAAAAAAAAAAAAAAAAAAAAAAAAAAAAAAAAAAAATTTTTTTTTTTAAAAATAATTTAAAATAATAATAATAATAATATAATAATATATTTTGAAAAATAATAATAATAATAATTATAATAACAGCTACGTCGCTTTGCTCTTCTTGAAGTAAGATCAGGCTTCCCCAAGAATAGTCAGGCTTCACACTCCGAAATACATACATAAGATGATCGCATGAATCCACAAGAGGAAAGAATTTAACAATATAAGGAGAAGGATAAGATGTTAAGAAAAAATCGAGTATGTTGGGTTCACCACCTAGACGGTCAGGGATACAGGTAGAAAGTTGCATCAACTGCTCAAAGTTGCTTTTAATGGAAAAGTGGTGGACGAGTTCACAAGCTTGAACATGAGATCTAGGTTAAAGCCATTGGCAGTGGTGAAAGTTGAAATCGCATAGAATGATGATTTGGAAGAAAGGAGAAGAAAGAATGAATGTGCTCTATTTTGGAGTTTAAATAGTCGAAGAATTTTTTATAGTTAGTAGATTTGGGTGATAATTATTCAGAACAAATAAATTTAGTAGTGGAAAATAAGAGAGTTTGAGACATAGAGTAGAGAATTCATAAGATTAAAAATTAGAGACACGAGAACAAACATCGTTGCGCACATATGTGAAACATCCGCCTTTGGCTGAAAATTGAGGATAGAGACAGTCAGAGGTAACAGAGTAGGGTTTGCTGTCAGAGCATTCAAGTACCTGAATTTCATTTAAGAAGAAGACATGAGGTGAAGATGAAGAAGACCGTGCACCAGGGCTAGCAAGTTGCACGGTCCTAGCGGCACCATTCCCATTATCGGAGGCCGCCAACTTCCAAGTGATGTGAGGTGAGGAGTGGATGGAGGGAATTGTTTGGATGCCACCCCTCCAAACATCTCCGAGAGAGCTTTATGCTTTTTTATTTAAAAAGATAATGAACATTAGTATGCGCTTGTAAATCTGTGTGAACATGTGAAGGGAAAGGAGAGGGTATAGTGGGAGCATAGGCATTCAAACATGAGAAGAGGGTACATTAAAGAAGGTTATATATATATATATATATATATATATATATATATATATATATATATATATATATATATATATATATATATATATATATATATATATATATATATGTGTTAATTGATTGTTTGTTTGTTCGTTTTTGTCTGTTTTCTTGTTTGTCTTATTTAATCGTGATTGTGTGTCTAGAATGGCGCGAGTGTGCGCAGGTGTGGGTTCTCTATACACTTCAAAAATGTCAGTGTCTTACTTTCTAATTTGGCCTCTGTGGAATAACACCCTCTAGTTTTCGTCCTAACCTTTCGCAATTGTCTGAGCCCCAGATATCTTAGAATACCTCCTCAAACTTTTTTAATATATCCAACTATAACTTATTTCATAATTTCCGATATAAGGGTGGAGTTTGTGCCTACATAAACACTAACACTCCGGTAACACGTCTTGTGAATCTTGAATCTCCTAATTTCGATGTTCTATGGCTTAAAATCATTCTTCCTACCACTACGATGATCTGTTTTTCCGCTACTGTTCTCCCAAAAGAACATATTTTTCCACCGTTTTTGAATACCTAATTACTTCCCACGAGACTGTTATATCTTCACATCCAAATACTGAAGTCCTCTATTTAGGGGATTTCAATGTACACAACACTGAATGGTTGGGTTCCTCTCATACTGATCCAGGAGGGGAGGAGGCCGAATCATTCAGCATTCTCAACGATCTGGAGCAACTGATTAAAGAACTAACACACATTCCGGATCATCCCAACCAATTCTTAAACACTCTTGACTTATGTTTCACTACTAGTCCTTTTCTCTATAAATACGCTGTCTTCGCAACTACTTGGTAAATCTGACCACAACCTAATTACTCTTAATTTTCAAGCTTTCTCTCCAACTGCTCCACCCTGCCCTAAGCGTATCTTCTGGCACTTTGATCGGGCTGACTGGGAGGCTTTGCGTTGCTTCTATGCTAACTATTCCTTGGATGGACTGCTTTGTCTCTGAAGACGCGTCAGTCTCCGCTGATAAGGTGGGGGCTGTAATCGTTGATGGGATGAGCAGGTTCATTCCTTCTTCAACTAAATCTTTTTCTCCTCAAAATCCATGGGTCGATCGTGCCTGCTCTCTTGCCATTCAGGCTAGAGACATAGCATATCGAGGGCGGAAAAACTCTCCTTCTCCTATCACTCTTGCTAATTTTCACTTTGCTCGGAATCGTTGCAGGGATATTCTTTGACGAGCAAAGCGGGCTTTCACTTAAAGAACGTATGCGGAGCTCCTAAACTCTCCTACTGATAAATCTTTCTGGCCTCTTGCCAAAAACATCTATAACAACTTCTGTAAATCTACCTTTCCTCCTCTTATTCGCTTTGATGGATCTGTTGCTAACACTCCAACTGAAAAGGCTAATCTCTTCGGCCACCTATTCTCCTCTAATTCAACCCTGGACGACTCCGGCAACCCTCCTCCTACTTCTACTCCTCTCAGAGGTCCCATGTCTTTACCTGTGATTACATTTGATCAGGTGCATGGGCTTCTGAAATCTATGAACGTAAGGAAGGGAAGCGGCCCGGATGGCATTCCTCCCCGAGTTTTAAGGGAATGTGCTTCTTAGCTGGCTCCGCCCCTCGTTTAACTCTACTCTCTAAGCCTCAATACTAATACTTTCCCTCAGCGTTGGAAGCGCGCAATAGTCCAGCCTATTCCAAAGAAAGGTAGCCGCTTTGATCCTTCTAACTATCGCCCTATAGCTCTCACTTGTATTCTGTCTAAGATCTTTGAAATCCTTCTCAACTCTCACTTGGATCATCTGGAATCTCATTCTCTTCTTCTGATCATCAGTATGGCTTTCGACGTTCGAGGTCTACTTGTGATATACTTTCCTATCTCACAGATTTATGGTCTTCTGCCCTTAAGGACCGTGGGGAGAGTTGCATGGTGGCGCTTGACATATCTAAAGCATTTGACAGGGTATGGCATGCGTCACTGCTTTCCAAGCTTCCCTCCTTTGGGTTTCCTCCTTCTCTTTGCTTACTTATATCTAGCTTTCATTCTAACGCTCCATTTCGGCTGTTGTTGATGGAGCGACTTCTTCCTTTCCTGTCAATACTGGTGTTCCTCAGAGCTATGTCTTATCTCCAACTCTATTCCTACTTTTAATTAATGATCTTCTCAGCTGTTCATCTAACACTATCCATTCATTAGTCAATGACTCAACCCTCCATTCTTCTACTCATTTCAAATCTGCTCCTTCCTTTGCATCTAGAGTTGCCTCTCGTCTTCATCTTTCCGATTCCATTCTTGAAGATCTGGATAGAATTTCCCAGTGGGGTCGTCTCAACCTTGTGAAATTCAACTCTTTAAAAACTCAAATTCTAGAAATCTCCCTCTCAAAGACACCTCTTAACTTTTCTATTTCTTTCGATGGTTTCCCTCCTCTCCTGTTGACAATATAAACATCCTTGGCCTTCACATAAACAAAAAAAAATGTCTTGGAAACCTCATATCACAATGGTTGCTATGCGGCCTCAAAGAAGCTGGGAGTTCTGTTTAGACTGCGAGAATTTTTTTCTTCTTCGCAGTTACTACAAGAATACAAGGGTCTCATCCACCCTTGTATGGAGCACTGCTCTCATATCAGGGGTTGCTCAGGTTTCACCCGTTTTTTTGATAAGGTTGAGTCAGAGGCTAAAAGACTTGTAAACTGTTCCGCTCTTTCTAATTCACTTGACTCTTTATCATTGCGACGCGACGTTGGTGCCTTGTCTATTTTCTATAGGTACTACTGCCGGCACCATTCATATGCTCTTACCAGCGAAGGCGTCCTTTTTCACAAAACTGTACCACAATCTTCTCAAAATTTTAGCTGGTTTCACATTCTTGTTTACGAAAATTTTTATTTTCCACAGCCATATTTGCTAACACTAATGCGTAGGCGCCAAAACCTACCCACCAAACGCAAGATAGTCGCAATGGATCAAATGTCTCGGTAAACCTTGAACGATCCTTGTATATTATTGATTCAGAGTCCAGCCCAAATCCAAGTCCTGATTTTTTTGAAGTTCAAGTTCAGGTTCAAGTCCAAGTCCAGGTCCAAGTCCAAGTCCAGGTCCAAGTCCAAGTCATGTCAAATTCTATCGAAATATAAATACAATATGAAATTATTGTATTGGATATATATATATATATATATATATATATATATATATATATATATATATATATATATATATATATATATATATATATATATATATATATATATATATATATATATATATATATATATATATAGGCACAAGCTCAAATGGGGGAACTCTCTCTGAAAAAAAAATGGAAAATACTCCAAATCGTAGAAAAGGAAAAGTGGTCGACAATATCATCATCACTCACGGGTCGGGGGTACGGGGGGCAGAGCCCCCCGTAGACATATGCTGGGTATAATACCCAATTTAAGTTTTTTAGTTCATCAATTGTCGTAAAAAACCTTTTTTTTAAACATCTTACTTTGAACCACAGTAAAAATTTTGTGGATCCTCAAACTGGAGCTTACACCCAAAATATAGAGGCTACATGGAGTGTACTTAAATATAAAAATTAAAATATATATATATATATATATATAATATATATATATATATATATATATATATATATATATATATATATATATATATATATATATATATATATATATATATATATTATTATTATTATTTTCCATTTTTTTTTTTCAGAGAGAGTTCCCCATTTGAGCTTATAACATATATATATATATATATATATATATATATATATATATATATATATATATATATATATATATATATATATATATATATATATATATATATATATATATATATATATATATATATAATTTTGATAGCCACTATAATAAACCGTGGAATCATTTTTTATACTTTTGATAACTGCTGATCGGGGAATCGAACCCGGGCCCAAAAGATGGAAGTCCGTCGTGCTAACCACTACTCCACTGATGGTTCAAAAGGAAATAATCCAGAACTTCTACTGACATTTCTCGCTTAGTGAAAAGTCCCTTCAATATTTCCCCGACCACAACTTGGGCGTAGCGTCAGCATGGGTCCAGGTTCTGTCCTCGATATATACCGCAGTGCAGATGTTATAATTTTTATAGCCACTGTAATAAACCGTGGAATCATTTTTTATACTTTTGATAACTGCTTGATTCGGGGAATCGAACCCGGCCCAAAAGATGGAAGTCCGTCGTGCTGACCACTACTCCACTGATGGTTCAAAAGGAAATAATCCAGAACTTCTACTGACATTTCCGCCTAGTGAAAAGTCCCTTCAATATTTCCCCGACCACAACTTGGGCGTAGCGTCAACATGGGTCAGGTTCTGTCCTCGATATATACCGCAGTGCAGATGTTATAATTTTTATAGCCACTATAATAAACCGTGGAATCATTTTTTATACTTTGATAACTGCTGATCGGGGAATCGAACCCGGGCCCAAAAGATGGAAGTCCGTCGTGCTGACCACTACTCCACTGATGGTTCAAAAGGAAATAATCCAGAACTTCTACTGATATTTCTCGCCTAGTGAGAAAGTCCCTTCAATATTTCCCCGACCACAACTTGGGCGTAGCGTCAACAAGATCGAAAACGTTACGGATGAAGACGTAATTAGTATAGAAAGTAATTATGATTTGCCTGTAGAAAAGAATTGTAGTCATTCAATATCCTCTAAAGAAATAAATGACTTTAAAATTAGTCATGATCTAGAAACAGAGGAAGAGGATTCGGTGGAAGACCCTAATATTGCCGTAATCCCAGAATTAACATTTCAAAGTGAAGATGCGAAAGTAGAGTCTGATAGCTGTTTACACTTTTCTAAACCATCTTCGTCTTCGTTAAGTTTCTCTAATAGTATTGAAGAGAATGTAATAAAAATGAAGAAGAGAAGGAAAACGAATTATCATAAGAGAAATGAGAATGATGTGGTTCAAGCCCTTGGAAGTAATTGTCCTAAGAGGGTCGAATTTGCTGAAGACAGTTCTGCATGTAATATCGGCTCCTCTCCTGAATTTAAAGAGTCGGTTCGGGGAGCTAGTTTTAATAAGCAAGGTAAAGATGGTTCTGAAGAAGGCAAGGAACAGAAGGCCGCACTTTCGCAGACGGCCAAGAACTCGATTACGTTGCTCAACCATCTTCGAAAAGGTGTGGAATACAAGATGCTTGAAGAATCAGGCAACCCGCAATCAAAAACTTTCAAATTCAGCGTTATTGCTGGCGGGCAATGCTTTGAGGGAGCACGTAGCAAAAAGAAATTGTCTAAGTCTGTTGCTGCGAAGGAACTTCACACATATTTCCCGCTTACATCACACCTTAATTTGCATATGTCGCAGAATCTAGCGGATAAAATTGTTAAGAGTGTATGCGAGAAGCATACACTGACATCTGAAAAACCAAATCTTGCTCGCAGAAGAATTCAACAAACTAGACTATACAAATATAGAAGAAAATGAAAGTTTATGACAAGGAGATACCAGGTAACTCGGAAAAGATCCAAGTTTCAGAATTTTTAAATGGACGATGATTCCGGAAAAAGCACAGCCTAACGAAGAATTGAATAACAATAGGAATGTATTAATAGAATTGAAGAAATTTATGGAATTTCTTCTTGAGAAGGGGCGTATGTAACAATGGAAGACACTCCATTGTTACGATTTTGAACTTCACACATATTTGATAATAATTTATGAATGAAATTTATAGTAAAAAGAATTGGCAGTTTTGAATGCAGTGTGAACATATTAAGATCAATTCGTCTAATATGAAAAGGAGAAAAGTGTTTAATAATTATTTCACACACTACATTTTAATAGTATCGTAGTTAAGGAAGCTAGGTACTTAAGCGTGTGACCTTTATTAATCTGGGTCATTTCATATGATCGTAATCTAAAAGAAAGAAACCCAACAAGAGGGTTTGATATAATAAACTAACAGGAGAAGTTGAATACCTCCTGAGAAGAGTATTAGGAGAAGTAGAATTCCTCCTGAAAGAATAAATAGATTGGAGAAGTTGAATACCTCCAGAGAAGAATAATAGGAGAAGTAGAATTCCTCCTGAAAGAATAAATAGATTGGAGAAGTTGAATACCTCCAGAGAAGAATAATAGGAGAAGTAGAATTCCTCCTGAAAGAATAAATAGATTGGAGAAGTTGAATACCTCCAGAGAAGAATAATAGGAGAAGCAGAATTCCTCCTGAAAGAATAAATAGATTGGAGAAGTTGAATACCTCCAGAGAAGAATAATAGGAGAAGTAGGATACCTCCTGAGAATAAATAGATTGGAGAAGTTGAATACCTCCAGAGAAGAATAATAGGAGAAGTAGAATTCCTCCTGAAAGAATAAATAGATTGGAGAAGTTGAATACCTCCAGAGAAGAATAATAGGAGAAGTAGAATTCCTCCTGAAAGAATAAATAGATTGGAGAAGTTGAATACCTCCAGAGAAGAAGTAGATACCTCCGAAAAGAATAAATAGAGAAGTAGAATTCCTCCTGGAAGAAATTAAATAAATTAAGGAATTATTATCTTCATACTGAAAATATTTTGTTTATATACAGAAATTTAATAGGAATATTACTTTATTTTAACGAACATATTTCAATCACCCCTAGACATTTTAAGAGATTATTAAGAATTCCGGGCTGTCAAAACAGACGTCAGTCTACTCCGGACGACGTCTTGTGACATATATATATATATATATATATATATATATATATATATATATATATATATATATATATATATATATATATATATATATATATATATATATATATAATATATATATATATATATATATATATATATATATATATATATATATATATATATATAATAATAATAATAATAATAATAATAATAATAATATAATATTATAAATATTAATTATTACTTAAATCTTAACATCACTAAGAGAAATGTAAATTTGTGCCCATTTGATCAAAAACAATTACAGCTAGGTCAAACCACATCAGAGATCGCTAAAATGAAACGTGGATTTGCGCAAGAGAGTATATCCTCTATCCTCATTTTCTACAATGATATATGATTTGAGAAAGAGAATGGCCTCCAGTGATACAATATTTACTTCTTATATGATGTTGATCGTATACTTTGACTCTAATACAAGGTTCAAATTTCTGTTTAAACAATTTTCTTTGTATGCACTAGTGAAATGATCAAAGATTTTACTTCAAAATTTTACTTTAACAAACCCAATTGTTTCCGCTTTACAATACATCCTCCTATAAATGATCCCCATTATGTAATCATGCATGGGAACTAATTCAAATAAACAACTTCAAAATTAATTCTTGTCTATATATATATATAATATATATATATATATATATATATATATATATATATATATATATATATATATATATATATATATATATATATATATATATATATATATATATATATATATATATATATATATATATATATATATATATATATATATATATATATATATACCTGCAAATGTAAAACACAAAAATCCATTTATTCTTAAAACATTTTGGAAATAAGAATTGGGTTCAGAGAAAAGAATTCTATCGTATATTAATATTTTAATGAAATTATCGTGTGATTAAAAATATGTTTAATTTTGACTTTCAAAGAACGATGCTCAATTTTTGATCATTGACGAAATCTGGAAATTAGACTTATTGTTGGAGCTCTCACTTGTATTAAAAAAAAAAAAAAAAAAAAGCCTCTAAAAATAGATACAGAAACCTACAATGTCATTAATTAACAATAAATAAAATTTATGCAATGCAGGCGCAAGATTTTCAAAATATCATGGTCTAAGGAAATTTTTTACACTAAAGGATTGTCATTGATTGTTTTTTTTGTTACGTCCACAAACTTGTAATGATAAACTGAAAAAAATCTATGAAGACTTAGTTTTGTCTGAAGAGGTTATTGTTACGGGACTTCTTAGCTTATAATTACAACTTAATGTTTACTTTGAGTATACTTTAAAAGGCACTGTCTAAAGGGAATGGGCCAATCTTATATGGGGAATTCGTGGTAGAAGCCTCAATAATTTATATTTGCGAATAATTTTCTTTATTTTCAACGACTGGTATCAAATCAAATGCAAAATGCAGCGACGGGAGAGTTCTAAATTTAAAGCGTTTTTATGTCTCTATCCATTTATCTTATACTGGCAACTGAAAGTCAAAAACAGCAGATGTGCCGTCGGAAGATATTAAAAGAGCGAAAGAGGAAGAAGCAAAGCTAGAGTTGACATTTTTTGCGAAATGCCAGAAAGAACGTGAAGAAGAGGAACCAGAAAGATTATTGCATTTTCTACGGAGAAATGAGTTTTTAGTGTTACGAAGGATAGATTTTCCACGATTCCGGAATGAAATATAAGTAGCGTGAGTTTCAGGAGTTTGAAGACAACGGTAATCCCTGAAGGCAACATCCCTGCGGCGGATAGCACGAGAACAAGCAGAGTTAAACCAAGGTTTGTTAGGTTTAGTAGAAGGGAAATAATATGGAATGTACGCCTCCATGCCAGAGAGAATCACCTCGGTAATGCCTTCTGCACACTCCGAGGGACCCCTCCCACGGAAGCAATAATCATTCCACGGGAAATCGAAGAAGTACGACCTCAAGCCCGACCAGCTTGCGGCACAGAAGTGCCACAAACGTTTCCTTTCAATAGAAGGGGGTCTTTCCTGCGGAAGACTTGAAGAGATAGAAGAGGATACACAGATAAGAAGGTGATCGGAGGAACCCAGAGGAGGAAAGAGTTTAACAGTATAAGGAGAAGGATTAGAAGTTAGGAAAAGGTCTAGAAGCTAGATGTTGGGTTCATCTCCAAGACGATCAGGGATACGAGTAGAAAGCTGCACCAACTGCTCAAGGTCGTTTTGGATAGCGAAATGGAAGGCACGTTCACCAGCTGTATCATGAGAACTAGAAGAAAGCCATTGGCGGTGGTGAACATTGAAATCACCTAATATGATGATTTCAGAGAAAGGAGAAGAGGAGAGAATGTGCTCTATTTTTGAGTTTAAATAGTCGAAGAATTTAGGATAGTCAGTAGAATTAGGAGATAAATAAACTGAACAAATGAATTTAGTCGCAGAATAGCAAGAGAGCCTAAGCCATAAGGTGGAAAATTCGGAAGACTCCAAATTAGAGACACGAGAACAAACGACATCGTTGCGCACGTATGCACAACAACCGCCTTTGGCTGAATATAGAGGATAGAGACAGTAGGAGGAAACAGAATAGGGTTTGCTATCAGAACGATCAAACATCTGAGTTTCGGTCATGAATAAGAGGTGAGGTATAGAAGAAGAGAGGTGATGTTCAACAAAGTGGAAATTAGAGTGCAGACCGCGAATGTTGCAGAAATTAATGAAAAAAATAGACCGTGCATCAGGACAAGCCGGCAGCTGTGTCCTGGTGGCACCAACCCCATCACCGGAGGCCACCAACTCCCAAGTGGTGATGGGGGAAGGGGTGGATGAGGGGCTATATTTGGAAGCCGCCCCCCTCGGAGCTTCTCCGAGGTTACTTTTTTTGAGGCCATCATTTAGTTGTTTTTTTTTTTTTGTTTTTGTTTTTTTTAAAGGGTGTCTGTATTAATGTTTTGTGTGTGCGAAGGAGAGTTTACTCCGATATAGAAGAAGGTGAGGGCGAAAATGGAACGAACCATTGGGCACTGGGATATATATATATATATATATATATATATATATATATATATATATATATATATATATATATATATATATATATATATATATATATATATATATATATATATATATATATATATATATATTTTGGCCACTAAAATAAAGGGAAATAAATGAACTTCTAATAGGTTTGATAATATTAAGAGAGTGAGAAGGAAATAAGAAAAAGATAACACAATAGAGGAATTTACTGAATTAAACAAACTAGGAATCATAAAATTTTAAAACAATCACTTTTTTTTTTTTTTTTTTAAAGAAATGAAATAATAAAAATAAACCAATTATAATTAAGAAACTTAATACAAAACATAGTATTTAATTTCTCTCACTGCTTTATATTAATTCATTTATTAGTAAACAATACATTTTAATAATTTGGATTAAGAAAGCATAAATAAAAAAAATAAATAAAAATTACACACCAAAAGAAGAAGCGCAAGACATATTCACGTCGCTGCTAACATAAACAACATTCCTTAACCCAAAAATCAAAATTTCCTTCAAAATTTTTAAATTCACCATTTAGATACTCTTTTAAAATTATACTAAAGCAAGCTTTCAATGTTCGATATATATATATATATATATATATATATATATATATATATATATATATATATATATATATATATATATATATATATATATATATATATATATATATATATATATATATATATATATATATATATATATATATATATATAAATATATTAAATTAAATTTTCAGTCAAGTTGTTAAAAAATAAGAAAAAGAAAAAAAAATTACGATAAAATTGCAATATATATATATATATATATATATATATATATATATATATATATATATATATATATATATATATATATATATATATATATATATATATATATATATATATATATATATATATATATATATATATTGCTTTATTGTGGGTAGGCAAGTAGCGCATGACGATAATATAAACTAGGGTGCATCTTCCAAGAAGGACCAGGAGAAAAAAATATCAAGAATTTAGAGAGAGAGAGAGAGAGAGAGAGAGAGAGAGAGAGAGAGAGAGAGAGAGAGAGAGAGAGAGAGAGAGAGAGAGAGAGAGAGAGAGAGAGAGAGAGAGAGAGAGAGAGAGAGAGAGAGAGAGAGAGAGAGAGAGAGAGAGAGAGAGAGAGAGAGAGAGAGAGAGAGAGAGAGAGAGAGAGAGAGAGAGAGAGAGAGAGAGAGAGAGAGAGAGAGAGAGAGAGAGAGAGAGAGAGAGAGAGAGAGAGAGAGAGAGAGAGAGAGAGAGAGAGAGAGAGAGAGAGAGAGAGAGAGAGAGTAGAGAGAGAGAGAGAGAGAGAGAGAGAGGGAGGGAGAGAGAGAGAGAGAGAGAAACACTTGTTCGCTTTGGAAGAATGATGATGTGTGAAAGATTATGTCGACATAAGAATTAATTGAGTTTTTGAAGGATTGAAAACCATTTTTTTCTGTTCTATTATTAGAGACACAAGAATGATCCGAAATCAGATATTTCGAGCATCTGATATTTGCAACTGAGTAGAATTTTCAAAATAAAAAAAGTAATATAAGAGTCATGGGAATAAGAAAAGTTTGATAATGTGACAGATGGAACGTTAAAAAAAATAGTAAATTATTAAAGAGGGGATAAATAAGTAACAAAAGTACTGATTGAATTAAAGGATGAACCGTGGCATCTACAACAGCTGCTGTATTGGCTGTCGAAATAGATATCGAAAAAAGAGCATTTTGATATTCCCAGCACCATAGAAAAAGATTTAGTGAAGTGCTAAAAAGCAGAGGATCAAGAGTAAGGGAAAAGGAAAAGATCATCAATCGAGTCTTTCTCAAAAACGCTACACTAGTGGTTGAGCTAAATTACTAACTGATATTTGCAATGGATAAGTTCGAAACTTTGGAAAGAAAAGATATTACAACAATTGGACAACAGTTACGAGGATTTAGAGGATTCCAGCCTTATTTCCAGAAAAGAGGAAGGCTCAAAGTTGATAAACAAAACGATACAGTTTGCCAAAGGTAGGACAGAAGCTCGGACACACAAATATTGAGAATCACAAGATAAGGGGAATCATCAGTATTAACCTTACGAAGAGCAGAAACCTATATTTATAGAAGAAATTAAAATATTCGTAATAAAGAAATTGTAGGGAAGTGGATAATGAATAAAAACTTCCGAACGGTCTAATAAAGAAATGAGACAAATGTTCGAGCAAAGAGTTCAGCTTTAGTCCAAAGGCAAAATAGCAGTGGTAATGTCGAGAAAAAAAACATGAGAAGGGTAAGAAGAAAGATAAGCAAATTTCACATTTTTTAGTAATTTTTCAGAAAGAAAGGGAAGGAGAAGAGCCAAAAACGTTGATACATTTTCACAAGAAAGGAGTTTATTGCATGATGAATATAGTTTTGATTGATTCTGAAGCGATCATGAAGTAGCAGAAGTTTCTGAATTTGGAAGACGTTAATAATTCCTGAAGGAAGCGTTCTTCCTTAGTAAACTATTTTGTCTCTGTCTTTCCGTTTCGACCTTCCCTTCATGCGAGAAATGAACTCATTTTGCCTGCGCTGAAAACTGGGGAGACTTCTAAATCTTCTAACTATCGTAATATTTCATCAACCTCTGTTCTTTCTAAAGTATCCGAATCTATCCTTAACAGGAAAATTTGGAAATATCTAATTTTTATTCTTCTCAAACCACGAGTGTGGCTCTTGTAAGGAATACTCTTCTGGTGATCTTTCTCTCCTTCCTGAATCTTTATTCTCTGCTCTTTGGTACTTGGATGAACCTTTTCCTGTGCACAACACACCCCGAAAACCTTCGAAAGAGTCTGGCAGAAAGTCTTGATTTCTAAACAGGTCTCTTTCGGTTTCTATCCTTTTCTCTGATTTTCCTTACAGTCGTACTATAGCAGAAGTTGCAGATGGAATTCATTCATCTTTAAATCTATTAAAAGAGATGCTCACTGTTCTGTCAAATCCCAAACTTTTTCTACTTTTCATCAATGATCCCCTGTCTTTTACTTCGTCTCCTATCCAATCTTATGCCATCGTCTCTACACTTAACCTTAAATAGCTATTGATAGGAGGATGACCTTGGGGAAACTAAGCTCTAATCTTCCTCGTATTTTTAAACAGTTTTCTCTATTTAAAAATGCGAAGACGATTAGAGCTTAGTTTCCCAAAGCCCATCCTCCTATTAATAGCTATTATAAGGTTAATGTCTCAAAAACTCAGATCTTTCATCTATCTAGTAGACAAATCTTTCACACAACTATAACATCTTTGAATACAGCTTAAGCATTCTCCTTTCCTTAAATATTCTTGTTATCCTTTTCAAGTGACTTTTCTTGGAAGAATCACATTATTTCTCTCATTAAACAAGCTTGAAAGAGGGTTGGGTTTCTGAGACGTCTTCAGAATTATTCACACCACCTTAATTTTTGCTCTATAGGGGTTTTGTTCGCCCTTGTTTGGAGTTGAGTCACACATTTGAGGTGGTTTCGCTCACACAGCCTCCATGAAAGGGAGTTTAGGGCTTTTCTCCTTATTAACTCTCTTAGTCCACCTGATTTAATTATTAATTCTCCTATTCCATCTAACTTTCTTTCAATCTCTCTCTTGTCATCAAAACTGTTTCATCCATTTTCCTTATATTATCACTATCACAGCAGACACTGTTCTTCCAAACTCTTTAACTGAAGGTGTTCTGCCTTCAGGAGAATTCGTACAAATCGCCTAGCTACTCAGTTTCTTTCTTTTTCTGTCCAATTCTCTAACATCAAACTTTACCGTTGTGCTCATTCTTACATGGAAAAATAGAAGATGGTAGAGAAACACACTTTCTTCTTTCATTTTCTACACTTCATATGAATTAATACTTTCAAACGCCAATTCCAAGTTAAGTCAAAGATATTGAATTGTAGTTGAAAGAGAAGAAAATGGAAGAAAGCCTACAACCAAGATTATCTACTCGGGTATGAAATATTCTGAAGTTTGCTGCATCAAGATATAAAAATACCATCGTAGAAAGTCGGGGACGCTCCTTTGAATGACGGTGAAGAGATAGAAGATGAGAAAACGAAATAAAGAAAAAAGGTCACAAATGAGGTTTATCTTTAAAGCGATCATGAAGTGATACGGTAGTGAAATATACTAATTGTAGGAGGGTGTTTTAAATAGGAAATATGAATGTACCAGATATACTTTCATGAAATAAAGCTTTGTGAGGAAAGCACTCAATTAATATCTAACTTTATTAGTCTTAGATGCGAACATGTGAAAATAAAAAAATATAAGTTTATGCATGTGGATATTTAAAGTCCCATGTAATAATGAAATGAACCAATTAAGACCTGGGGCCGAAATTTTTCTTAGCGTATCGTATCTCACGAGCTTAGATGTTCTCATAAGATAGGCGACCCTCAAGTCCATTGGCTCTCAATAGACAAACTTTAAATAAATAAAAATATACAATGATAAAAAATAAAAATAAACTGTATGGTCTAAATTTTTATTATTTTTTCAATATTAACATATCTTGGCCTATCCAAAGGTTTCGCTACAATATTAGTGTACCACCTTGAATTAACCTAGACTATAGTTTTAAAACAGTGTATATATATATATATATATATATATATATATATATATATATATATATATATATATATATATATATATATATATATATATATGAAAGTGTGCAAGCTAATATTACGATGTAAAAATTAATTACAAATTAATCAGAAAAGTAAATATTAAATTTTGAAAATATAAATTTTACTGAACATTGGGAGGGAAAAAATTATAATTTAATAAACATTATAAAATTTTTAACATTTTAATAGCCCAATAAATTATAGCCTTATGTAAATGGGCTGCATTATATAAGCTTAGGATATTATGGTGCAATCTCACCTTTCGACTACTTGTTTATCATAACACTTAAGAAGGATTCGATTGGGAGTTCCACCGCAAAGTTAGACAATTCCAAATTGACATCGATGATGAAAGATATGCTAATATAATGGATAACTGTGACTTAGAAATAATCAATTCATCCGAAATACTAATTTATCTGGTGATAATGACCATTCAAGAAGCCCTTCACCAGAGTATTATCAAAAATCCTAAAAGACTTTCATTATCCAAGAGTTGCCAAAATTAGGAAAAAAAAAGAGACATTGAGAAGTGGCTACAGAAGATGGAATTTTTATTCCAGATTTATTTTGTGGATGATAACACAGGAAGGGTCCAGTTCATGGAGCTTCTCTTATCATCTTATATAACTTGAAAATACAATATCCCATTAGTGAGGGCACCTAATACAAACTAATAAAATTAAAGGATACGTATGTTCTATCAGCAAGAGAAAAAGTTTGACGATCCGTTTCGACAGGAGCTGAATCCTGACGAGAAATCCTCTACGTACCTTAATGGAGTTCTATTTTTCGCAAGGAATATTTGAAGTATTCGAGATTTAACTACGTAAAACTGAAAAATTAATCAAGGAGATGTTCTTCAGGGTCCTCTTTCTGAAGACATTCCTGTGTTAAAGGTAGTTACCGTTGATACTTCAATTTATAAAATGGCTTAAGATGCAGATAAATACATGGAAATAACTGCGTTAGGTCCCTACCAAAATGCTTTAGTAAATGGCATAGAAGATATTAACTTTCCAAAAAAAACACCACCACAAGTCGGCAGCATTTCCAGCAGTGAAAGACTTAAATATCCAGTCAAATCGCAGAGTTTTTCCACAAAATGAAAGATATTACCTCACACAAATATAAGCTGGAAATGCAGAAGCTGCATAATTTACAATGGTCGAACAAGAGGCAAATGTCCCAGAGGCAGGTCACTTTCCAGATTTCAAGAGGAAAATGCACTCTGCTACTATCATTACAACTTTTGAGAGAATGCCAAAGGGTGAAAAGGTAGCAGCTATCAAATGAAAACATTGCCATTACATATTCCACTATCGTGAGTATCATCCCTTCCACCATCGGGGGACATATTGGCTCTCTTACGGCTGCTAATGGAAGCCAAATCAACTTTTATAATTCTATAAATAAAACGTTATTTAGTATAACGTAGTATAAAAAATAGTTTTCAATCCTTCAAAAACTCAATTAATTCTTATGTCGACATATCTTTCACACATCATCATTCTTCCAAAGCGAACAAGGGATTGATAGCTCCCTCTCCCTCTCTTTAAATTCTTGATATTTTTTTTCTCCTGGTCTTTCTTGGAAGATGCACCCTATTTATATTATAATATATATATATATATATATATATATATATATATATATATATATATATATATATATATTATAATATATATATATATATATATATATATATATATATATATATATATAATATATATATATATATATATATAATTTCCAAATCTCCGCATGACTGCAAGATGGTGTTGACTGCAAATTACATTCTTCACTCACCTGCTATCTTAAATAGAAAAAAAAAAAAGTTTCCCAACCTCAAGAGTCATGTAAAGAAAGTCTTCATTTGTTCTAACAATGCCGAAGTATTTTTGTTTACACATCTACTAAAAATCATATTTTGCAGCTTATATATTTATAATATCCAATTTGTGCTTTTTTTTATTGTATACCCAAGAACTGATTAGCTTAATTTAATTATAATTTCATTTTTTACTAAAATAATTGTAAGACTTAGACGGAAAATTTTGTACCTACTCTCAATTTCCGTGACACGAATGGTAGAGTCATTGACAAACGTGCTTGAAAGGCGCCGGTTCGATCCCACTAACACTATATATATATATATATATATATATATATATATATATATATATATATATATATATATATATATATATATATATATATATATATATATATATATATATATATATATATATATATATATATATATATATATATATATATATATATCTCCTAGATTAATAAATCTCGAAGATTGAATGTAGATTATGAGTAAAATATTATTGATAATATAATGAATAATGAATAATAATAATAATAATACCAAAAAATATGCTGTTAAAATAACAGACATTAGTTTTCCTTTATTTAGAAATTTGATTATGACTTTTCCTTTTTAATTTAAAACAAATACTAATATATATATATATATATATATATATATATATATATATATATATATATATATATATATATATATATATATATATATATATATATATATATATATATATATATATATATATATATATATATATATATATATATATATATATATATATATATTATTAGGATGGAGAGAAGTATCTGTATCAGTACTGGTATCGGTAAATATCGGTATCGGCTAAAAATGACCGATGCCGATAACAGATTTTTTAAAGTAACTTAATCCCTTTGGCTCACATTTTTTGGAATGTTCAATTTCTTTGACTGTAAAGTTTCGAATACCACGAAATATTTTTTTTCTTGATTTTACAAATTTTCAATTAATTAATTACTAAATAATCCTTAATTACATTTTTTAGCTTACATTCTATATCTCTATAACTATAGATCCAACTTTGGTTAAATTAGGATAGTTAACTCTTTGCATAGCATAGATCAACTTGTTATTCTTAATTGTTCCTTTATTTAATTACTTAATTAATTAAATTATGCAATTCTTGATAAATATTACCGAATAATTTGAAAAGTCGTTTCCCGATAATTTAGTATCCAGAACATTAATATGTTCCTTTCCACTAAAAGTTTATTTTTTCAAATGCAGAAAACTGCTTTTAAATTTATTTTTACGCCATTTACTTCATACCATTAGAATTGTTTTCTCAAATAGTTTATTTTCATTTTAATCATTAATTTCATCCATAAGTAACATATTAAGATAGTAAATAAGGTAATATATATATATATATATATATATATATATATATATATATATATATATATATATATATATATATATATATATATATATATATATATATATATATATATATATATATATATATATATATATAGTAGGACCCCCCTTTTGAAAGGTGCCATGTTGCATGGCACTGCTGCATTTCACTGTTGCAATGTTGCATGCAACATTGCAAGGGGGCTGTGCCCCCTTTGAGGGGGGAGGAGGACCCTTTTCATGGTCTTTCGTGAGTCGATTTTAATCCGATTAATCGGATAATCCGATAATTAATTCGCTAATTAATTATGTTAATCCTTTAAGCCCCGCCTCTTTTTGATACTTAACTCTTTAAGTCCCACCCACTTTTCCTTTGTACTTGCTCCCAGCCACGTGGTAAGCCTCATGTGCTAGTTTCAGGGCCTAACTAATGCTCTTTCCTGAGTGCCATTTCTAGCTGTTTCTAGCACTTGGCACTCACGCTAGACGACTTTATAGCACATGGCACTCATGCAATTCCATGTCGATATGAGGTGCCAGTGTCAGCAGGATTTGGCATAGCAAGAGGCTCTTTGCAACATTATATGGCACTCTTAGTGATGACGTCATCTGCGCATGCGCACACTCCTTACCCTATGACGTCATGGCACGGGGCTATCTTGAGACTATAACGTCATCTGATCGCCATTTTTTCTTGATCACATGGTTTTTATTTCCGTAGATTTTCTTCTTGATTTCTGTCCGACATTTTGATCAAGTGGTTTCCGCCATCTTGAATTTGATTTTGAATTTTCCCGCCATTTCTTCTTGATCGCAGCGCCATTAATTTTGTGAAAATCAAACTTACTCCTCATCTGATAATTACAGTAAGAACTTAAAACTTTTGTGAGACCTGGATTTGAAACCTCGACCTTCTGGTTTGAATTCCATCACGCTACCACTACACCAAATTGATCATACCTTAGAATGAGCGAATTGTTGTATTCACGCGGAACAATTTCGACTTTGAAAAGCTATTATTTTTATTTTTATTGATTGTATAATAATCATCTATTATTACATAACAATTATGGCTATTACGTATTTCAGTTGTTCTCGTAGTTGACTCGTAGATTCATATCCGCGGGTTGGGCCCCTTCGCGTGCGGCGCGGCGGACGCGGAGTAATCGCGGGGCACGCTATTCGGTGATTCGTTTATTGATTGTATAATAATTATCTATTGTTACATAACAATTATGTATTTATGGTTATTACGTAATATTTATATATGAATTATGTAATGAGAATATGAGCTCTTCGAGATATTATTTTATTGATTGTATAATAATCATCTATTGTTATATAACAATTATGTATTTATGAATATTACGTAATATTTATATATAAATCATGCAATGAGAATAAGGACTTCACGATATTATTTTATCGATTGTATAATAATCATCTACTGGTACATATTGTACAATTATGTATTTATGGTTATTACGTAATATTAATATATGAATTATGCAATGAGATTATGAGCTCTTCGCGATTTTATTCTATTGATTATATTATAATCATCTATTGGTACATAACAATTATGTATTTATGGTTATTACGTAATATTTATATATGAATTATGTAATGAGAATAAGGTCTCTTCTACTCCGTACACATAAGGTTTCCGCCACTTGGATTTGGTATCCACCATCTTGACCACGTGGTATCCGTGATTTTGACCACGTGGTTCTTATTTCCGTAGATTTTCTTCAGCCATTTATTTTTTTTCTTGGTTACGTGGTTTCTATATGGATACATACGTGCATGCACACACAAACACACCTTGCCACTTTCAAATACGAATTTAAAATATTATGACGTCATTTCCATATATTTTTATTTTTTTATTATTTCTCTTTTATTTTTTTATTAAATTAATATGAACACTTTATACATTAACATAGTATAACTTGAAAGGGTGATTAATACACACAAACACACACACACACACACACCGGGCAATCATGAGACTATGACTACATTTTTTTTATGACGTTATCAATATCACGTGACTTTGATTCCTCAGACGAAGGCGAGGAATAACGCAATGAGGTGCGCGAACGCATGCATAAACATTCATGACGTCATCATCACGTGACTTATTTTTAGATTGAATATTTATCACTTTCAAATACGAATGTAAAAATATTATGACGTCCTGACCATAAAATCTTATGACGTCATACTTTTTTTATTTATTAGCATTCAAGTCCTGACTTGATAACTTTTTTTTTCATTTAACTTAAGCAAACATCTCTGTATTTTTATTTATTTTTAATTTTTATTTTTATTTTTTCAATTTTTCTACTTTTCTACTTTTTTATTTTTTTATTTTTCTTTTTCTATTTTTTTCATTTTTCTTTTCTTTTTTTTTCATTTTTTCATTTATTTTTATTTTTCAATATATTTTTTTTTTTTTTTATTTTTCTATTTTTTCCTTTTTCCATTTTAAATAACTTATTTTTTATTTCTATTTTTATTTTTTTTTATTTTTATTTTCTTTTTTTTAAATAAATTATTTTCTATTTTTATTTTCATTTTTTTTTTTTTTTTTAATTTTAATTGTTTTTGCTGTTACAAAATACAATCTTTACCAGCTTCTTCTCACATAAACACATACACAAGTACATACAAACCCACATAACTACATCGAAGACATCATCATGCTACCCGCATTCATGAAATTGTCATGGTAACAAACTCCAGCCGTTACCTAATCGCGGATTTCGAAATTTTTCCTACTTCGTCGCTCATGCACGTAGTAAAGTACGTAATACGTATAAGGTCTCAGTGATGACCACTCACTCACTCACCCAAACACATTCACATTTGTGCGCATACACAGCAATTGTAACAAGACCAGTTAGTTTAAAATGATAATAGTCTCTGATAGTCTCTGAATTTCAAACATAATAGATTTGTAACAATCGCATTTTTGCACTTAAATTTAAATCAAGAAAAATTATTTAAACTGAATTTGGTGATATTCATGTTAACTATGCGAAATTTCTAATACTGATCATGTTCTAAAATCTAAGATATGTTTGATTGATAATGGTTTATATCATTACATATTCTGCAATAGTTCAACCAGATAGTGGTATTAAACTTCCAAATTCCTTGTATTAAAAAATATATATACTATAATAATAAAAATTTAAAAGAGTATATGTTAACTTACCTATTGAATTGGCATATGTGATATTATGAGAATCAGGAATTGGAGGAGGAGGTGGAGGTGGCGGTGGTGGTTGAGGAGGATTATTAGCGTTATGAACCAAAATGCTTCTCGGAACTGATGCTGAAGGTGAACAGAGAGAGACTCCTTCATGAGGTGGGTACAAGGCATGAGGGTGATGAACTGGTGCTGGCTGATGGGAGTGGCTGTGAGTATGAATTGGTGATGCTGAGTGTGAAGCCATGGCAACGGCTGGAGGCGACTGAGCGTGATGAGCTTGGTCGGGAGAAGGAATACTAAGAAGTGAAGCAAGATCCTGCCAGCGCTGCTCCATTGACCCACTCCTAACCAGTCCACCTAGTCGGCCCTAAAAAGAAACATTCAATATATTTAAAAATAGTAAAAGTGAATGTGACATTATTATTTTTTTCATTATTATTATTAAGAAATACAAGAAAAAGAAATAGCAGAAATAATTGAAGAAAAAAAGTAGAAAAATCGAAGAAAGAGAAGCAGAGAAAGTTGAAAAAAAGGAAGGATATATATATATATATATATATATATATATATATATATATATATATATATATATATATATATATATATATATATATATATATATATATATATATATATATATATATATATATATATATATATATATATATATATATATATATATATATATATATATATATATATATATATATATATATATATATATATATATATATATATATATATATATATATATATATATATATATATATATATATATATATATATATATATATATATATATATATATATATATATATATATATAATATAACGAAAAATAAATTAAAATAATATAGAAATTAAAACATTAAAATATCAATACTTGTAATGATATCGACTATGCACTTCCTCTTTTTTAAATTTATTAATTGAAAGCGATTTATTTATTCAAACATTCTATTATGGGCGGAATAGGATATATATATATATATATATATATATATATATATATATATATATATATATATATATATATATATATATATATATATATATATATA
>SEYY01000564.1:139902-141530 GCA_009176605.1 Armadillidium nasatum
ATCAACAACAGCAGAAATGGAACAATTAGTAAGAAAACTAGGCCTCAGTAAGCTTAGAGAAGGAGGGGAGCTTGGAAAGCAGTGACGCATGCCATACCCGGTCAAACGCCTTAGATATGTAAAGCGCCACCACGCAAGTCTCCCCATGGTCCCTAAGGGCAGAAGACCATAGATCTGTGAGATAGGAAAGTATATCACCAGTAGACCTCGAACGTCGAAAGACATACTAATGATCAGAAAGAAGGGAATGAGATTCCAGATGATCTAAGAAGGGAGAGTTGAGAAGGGTTTCAAAGATCTTAGACAGAATACAAGTGAGAGCTATAGGGAGATAGTTGGAAGGATCAGAGTGGCTACCTTTCTTCGGAATAGGTTGGACTAAAGCGCGCTTAAAACACTGAGGGAAAGTACTAGTATTGAGGCATAGAGAGAAAAGTTGAACGAGGGACGGAACCAGCTCAGAGGCGCACTCCCTTAAAACTCGGGGAGGAATGACATCCGGGTCGCTTCCCTTCCTTACGTTCATAGATTTCAGAAGCCCATGCACCTGGTCAAATGAAATCACAGGCAAAGGCATGGGACATCTGAGGGAGAAGAAGTAGAAGGAGGATTGCCGGAGTCGTCCAGGGTAGAATTAGAGGAGAATATAAAACCGAGAGATTAGCCATTTCAGTAGGAGCCATCAGATCGAATAAGAGGAGGAAAGGAAGATTTACAGAAATTGTTGGAGATGTTTTTGGCAAGAGGCCAGAAAGATTTTTCAGTAGGAGAATTTAGGAGCTCAGCACACCTTCGTTTGGTGAAAGCCTGCTTTGCTCGTCGAAGAATATCCCTGCAACGATTCCGAGCTGAATGAAAATTAGCCAGAGTGATAGAAGGAGAATTTTTCCACTCTCGACATGCCTGTCTCTAGCCTGAATGGCACGAGAACAAGCACGATCGTACCATGGATTTTGAGGAGAGAAAGATTTAGTTGAAGGAATGAACTTGCTCATCCAATCAACGATTACGGCCACCACCTTATCGGCAGAGACCGAAACATCTCCAGAGAGAAAGCAGTCACTCCAGGAATAGTTAGCGTAGAAGCAAAGCAAAGCCCCCCAGTCAGCCCGATCAAAGTGCCAGAAGATACGCTTAGGGCAGGGTGGAGCAGTTGGAGAGAAAGCTTGAAAATAAGACAAATTAGATTGTGGTCGGAGTTACCAATATGTGCGAAGATAGCGTGGTTATATAGAGAAGGACTAGTAGTGAAACATAAATGCATAAATGAAGAGTGTTCAAGAATTGGTTAAGACGATCTGAGATGTGTTGGTTCTTTAATCAGTTGCTCCAGATAATTGAGAATGTTGAATAATTCGGCTTCCTCTCCCCCTGAATCAGTGTGAGAGGAACCTAACCATTCAGTGTTGTGTACGTTGAAATCCCTGAGATAGAGGACCTCAGTATTTGGATGCGAAGATGTAACAGTCTCGTGAGAAGTAGTTAGGTACTCAAAAAAGGTAGAAAAATCTGCTCTATTAAGAGAACAGTAGCAGAAGCACAAGATTATTGAAGTGGTAGGAAGAAAGATTTTAAGCCACAGAACATCGAAGTTAGGAGATTCAAGATTCACAAGACGTGTTACCTGA
>SEYY01000564.1:141630-166630 GCA_009176605.1 Armadillidium nasatum
GGTAAACTTTTTCGCCTATGCCTTTCTACTTCAACCTTCCCTTCTTGCTGAGTATATCGAAATTATGAACTCTACTGCTATTAGGATGGATATGTTGCAGGATAAGAAGAATGGGTGCGTGGGAGTTCTATTGCCTAACCTTTTCCTCCTCAAGGACAATCTCGTGGAAATGCAACGAGGTGCAAAAATTTAACTATGCCTAAAACTTAGTCAACTACCTGATAAAGCAACCAAAGTCAAACAAAGGGAAAGAAAAGTGCTTTGAACCGAGGTTCAGCAGTATGTTTGATGATTTTGATTTGCTTATGGAAACAGCTCAGAACCTTCATTTCAAACTCGGAGTGGTACATAGGCTAAATGAGGGGAAGTACCCACCTGTCAAGATATTGGAGGAAATAAAGTGTAATATTATTGAATTTTACCTCCACATCAAAACACTGAAGGCGGGGAGTGAGTCTGAAATGGCCATTTAACGGTTATAATTTGGAACAATTAATATCTCTTGTATTATTATATAATATATATATATATATATATATATATATATATATATATATATATATATATATATATTATATATATATATATATATATATATATATATATATATATATATATATATATTCATAATACACTGACATAATGTTCAAATGAAACTTAAAAAAGATTTGAGTTCTTGATACCATTTCTAAATTTTTCAGAAACTGAAGGCCCCATATATCCAGCAGACACCTCTGGAGGAGAAGTTGGGACAAACCTTGGATAGCTGGGCTGCAGTAAATGTTCACCACAGTATCCCTCTCACTAGGAACCAGTTTCCGTGTGAATACCAGAAGGTTTAGGTGGACTTGTTTATTAAATATAATACCCCATTGGCCAGCTCAGATGACGTGGAGAGGTTGTTTAGTCAAGGATCTGAGATTTTAAGACCAAAGTGGGCAGCTATGCCATCCAGCAATTTTGAAAAATTTATCTTTATGAAGGGAATATAACCCTGTTCAGAATGCAAAAGGAAAGCTACGAAGAGGAAGAGATCATTGATAATTGAATAAATAAGATTAAAATCTTTCAAATTTGCATCTTTAAAATAAAATTTAAAAATAATTCATCTTCACCTTACATACTTGCACTGTATTTATTTATTATTTTGTTTTATTTTTTATTGTTTTTTTTTTTTTGCGCTCCTAAACTTGCGCTTTAAAAAAAATTTGATTTGCGTACATGTGCGCTTTTGCGCTTGCGGACTAAATTTTTGAAAAAATGTGAGCTTTTGCGCTTGCGCACTAAGTTTTTCCAATTTGCGCTTTTGCGTTTGCGCTCTAAAGTTTAAAATTTTAAATTTAAGCTTTGTTCCTAACTTCTTGATTCTCGCAGAAGTTGTAGTTTTCCTATTTTGGGCATTCCCCAATGTCTGTGCTTTGGCAAGTGTCTTACTAAATGGATCCTTGGCATCAGAGGATCAGCAAGGAACTTTCGAAACATTCCTAGTAGCCAAGATGTTTAATGTGTTTGAAACGCAACGGCGATGTTTGAGTAGGCTAAGTCTTCAAGCAGATTTTCTAGCTGGCGAGGTTTTGTTAGCAGAACCTCTGGGTCACTAATTTGCTCCATCTCTTCAGGCGTAACCACTATCTCTGGAATCGGTACCTGCTCTTCTTCCTTTTCGTCACCAGTTTCTGCATGAGCATTCCTCCGAGAGGCTGCACAGAAATTTCCACCGTTATCTGTTGTAATGCAGACAACCTGAAGATAAAATTTTTTAATTTAGCAGTTTACTTATTATTTTGGAGTTATACATTTTTTTCAGTATTACGTTATTATTTCATATTGATCTTTACTGACCTTATGCTTAATGCCAAATTGTTGATGGATATATATCGATATTAATATTTTTTTTCAGTATTATAGAAAAAATATCGATGATATTTTCAGCCGATATATTGATATTTTATCCTTAGTATCGAATTACTGATATATTTTTTTTAATTCTAAATATTTTTCTTTAAATAACATTTAGGCAAAATGTGTGTATTTTTCAGGCGCGTATAAATTGCATGATGGGGACATTTTGTCTGACTCAGGAGGAGGATGGAGGAGGTCAGATCATAAAGAGAAGATAAATTCTTTAGGCATATTATAGGAAAAACATTTTCATAAAATATACATAGTGCGTATTTTAATTTTAAAATTAGATATTTATAAAAGTATGAAAGTATCCTATAATTGCGGACAATCTAGTTCTGATGTTAAGTTAAATTACTTTAATCTGAAATAGAATGTTTAAGTTATTATGAAGATTTCTACTTTATTCAAAGCTTTTTTCCTCTGCCAAAATACTCATCCATTCAGGCCTGATTGGTGTTTACTTTAAAAATAAAAGTAATATATAATATATATAATATATATTAATATATATATATATATATATATATATATTATATATATATATAATATTTTTTTTTTTTTAAACCGATAGTATCGAGGGCAATTTGAAATTTTTAAAATATCGATTATCGATATATCGATATTTTTTTTATATATCGTCATCCCTAGTTTCAGTTTTAACTTTTAATTACTACCCTGTACCGCGTAAAAATTAAATTTCGCTGAATAAATAAGAAACTGAAATATAGGCCCAAAATTGCTTTTTAAGAAAAATGACGAAGTGCAAATTGATAAGCTCTATTTTCAAAAAAACTTGCACAAAAGCACAAATTATTTAGAGTGCGAATTTGCGCTCTTAAAAAACTTGTTGAGCGCAAATGCAAAAGCGCAAATTTTCGAAATTTCGCGCAAACGCGAAAACGCAAATTGCGCTTATGCCCTCTTATATATATATCTATATATATATATATTATATATATATTTTAATAAATATATAGTATTACACCACAATCTACAACACAACTCATGACATCCCAACACACATCAACTTATGGCCCACATTTGCTAACAAGCGCTTACCCACTCACCCAAAAACAGGAAATAATCAAAAACTGAAAAAACTAACACAACCAAACAACTTCGCCATCACACCCAATCAAAATACCAAACCAAAACTCTCCAGCAACAGGATATCAACATAACACACCTAACTAACCCATTCAACAATCCATCCAACTCAATATATCCCTCCCAATGGAAAAAGCATTAATCATTCTAAACTAAAACCTGGAAAAGACCCATCAAACCCCTCTCATACCGCCCAATCTCCCTCTTATCCAATTCCAAATACTTTAACTATCCTAATTCTTTCCTCCAATTTCCACAACACTTCCAACACGGGTTCAAACTCAACCATCCACCACCACAGCATCACCACATCATCCACCACATAAACGACTAAACCATAAACCACACCACAAAATTTATGCAACAGATTAAACAGCCTACATACTGTCGAACACATGTATCATAATCTCAATCAACATCCCAAAAATATCAAAAATGGTTAGCCAACTTCCTATCAGGAAGAACCGCCCAAATACAACAAAACGGCCAAAAAATCTCGGACCATCAACATAAGAAACGGAGTACCCCAGGGAGTCATGTTATCCCCCACACTATTTAACCTATACACAGCAGAACTCCCTCATTCCCAAACAACTCACACCCACATTACTTCAAACGACGACGACATAACTATTGTAACCACCCACCAAAATCTCGATACCGCAACAACAGTCACACAAAACTACTTAGCACAAATTCAAACATGGCAAACAGAAAACCGGATGACGGCTCCCCACAATCTCTAACTCTAACACAGAAAACACCTATCCCCACACAGTTCCCTAATAAACACCCTACCCACAATAAAACTCCAAAGATTATGGCTAACTTTGACACCTCTCACTTTCACCAACACATCCAAATACCACCTCACGCAAACAAAAAACTCAACATCCTCAACGTGGCAACACAAAAACCATCACTCAATGCCATATCCACAATTTACCACATCAACTATACCTCCCTGTTGGCACCCAATGCTCTCAACAAAACTTAATGACACTCGAAACGCAAATAGAGCCCTCCGCACAATCACCGGCTGCACACCCACAATCCCTCAAGAACACCTACATAATGAAACCAAAATACTACCTCGAAATGATAGGCACTCAATTTTACGCAAAAACCCGTCTACCACCCCATGCCACAAATTCCTCCACTTCAACCAGACTAAACAACTCATCACCACAGCTACTTACAACAGTTCCTATCACATCCCCCCCCCATACACCAAAAACTATCACATACTACGATCCTTGACTGTCCACGAACCACACCCTCCCACACCTCCTCCCATTACCCACACTACAATACAAACACGAATTCAATAAATCAGACATCTCTACTTGTACCAATGCGGTGAGGCCCGGAGACCGAGTCACGCTTTCTATTACACTATCCTTCCAACTCTCGCCCCAAAATCTTCTGGGCATCACTTTGAAGGATCTCTGGACGAGGCGACTGCAGTGGGCGGCTTCATTGCGAAGTGTGGCCACCTCAGCGTGGGGTGGTCAGGGGGAGGTAAAAAAAAAATATTATTAAATATATATATATATATATATATATATATATATATATATATTATAAGATGTGAGTAAATGCGCTAATAAAAGCATTTTCATTCTTGAAAATTATTTTAATTTTTCAAATTAGCTTTTCACCGATGACTTCATGACCATTATTACATCTGTTTAACTTAACGTCTGCCGCCCATAAACAACATAGCGGGAACAATCATGCATCTGCTACTTTATAAAAGGTTAGTTATTTGTGTTATTATTTTTATTTATTACATAATTACATATATATATATAAATATATATATATATATATATATATATATATATATATATATATATATATATAATATATGCGCAAAAAAAAAAGAGGTAGAACCCATGAGAAAAGCTCACATTGAGCTTGCAAGACTTACCAGAATCTTAATTGAAGCATTAGCTATCTTGGAAGATAGCTTTAAATAAAAAAGTAAAGAAAGTCGGGAAAATAAATGAAAATGTGTTAAATTTTTGAACAGTATAAAATATCCAAGAAAGAACAATTTAGTACGTGAAAGATGAGAAAAAAGATGCTAAAGAAAGAACAAGTGAGAATTTGCCCAAAGAAGTTTCAAGAACTTTTCTAAGAGTATGAAATAGGAAGGACTACTGAGTTTTCCAAAAATAACGAATCTTAATAGCGAAACTAATAAAATATTTAATAATCTAACTGAAGGGCTAATAATATATATAATATATATATATATATATATATATAATATATAATATATATTATATATATATATATATATATATATATATATATATATATATATATATATATATATATATATATATGTATTAGGGTGAGGCTCAAATGAAAAGTGTGCATTTACCATGTTCCCTAACCAATACGAGTAGGCATGATCTGTTTTGCTGACCAAGCTGAGATATCCAAATAATTTAGACTCAACACTAAACCTTCCTTAGAGGAAAAACTTAATGGTTGTTCTAAAAACCTTCTGACATGATTTGAACCCCAGATCAAATCAGAAATTTTGTGAATAAATGAGTTTAAGGGGAATGTGAAACGAACGGAAAAAAGATTTTTAGCTATTTGTGTTAGCTATGTTTTACTTAAATGTGAACATTGCACCAAACTATATATAATTATTGAAGTTCTACTGGTGAAAATTTTTATTATCTGTTCAAGTAAATTTGGTGAACTCATCCCATCTAAATTATATATACCTATGTATACGGGGCGAAACACGAACATTTCCTGTTCAGTCGACGTTAGAAATGTCTATAATTTGTATCAAAATCCAAAATACCGTGAATGTTGATGGAAATAAAGTCCCTGCTTTTCCAGTTTTTCTACTAGCATCAGAAATCAGTTTTCCTTCACGGATAATATTCTTCGCTTCGGTAGTTCTCAAATAACTGAAATACTATTTTTTGAACTTTAAATTCATTTTACTAAAATAAATGCTTCAATTAGTAAAAACGATGCTGAAAAATTTCCCTTATGAGACTTACTATGAAATATACTGCAAACATTTTCCTTTACCACTTTAAAACTATCTGGCTAAACCAATGACCCCTGGAATTTAAACCATTATATACAAACGCTATATTGATGACTGTTTCCTAATATTCAAGAATATATCCCTATCCGATCTTTTATTCCAATACATCAATAGACAACACACTAACATCCAATTTACACAAGAGTGTGAGACTAATGGTTCACTTTCATTCCTTGATATCTTTATATCCAACACACCTCAGAGCTATACCGGAAACCGACTAATTCACTTATAGGAATAAATTTTTTGAGCTCAATTTCTTACTCATTTAACTTACAACCATCTCAGGATACCTACACCACTCTTACTCAATCTGCTCAAATTGGGGGAACTTCCATTTAGAACTTTAATATTTGAAAACATTCTTCAATTTTAATTTCTTCCCAACTTACCTTATTCAAAGCGCAATTAATAACTTTATCTCTAATATCTTTAATCCTACTAAACTTCACTTTATCTTAACCCCAAATTTGGGAACACTTATTCAATCACTTAATAAAGAATTAATATCTTTCTCCCAATCATTCTTCCACATATTAAAACACATCTTATTGAAATCAACTCTCTCTCAATTAATTAATTTTTTCAATACAAAACAAGACTGCCAACTCTGCTTTTAACTACTGTAGTTTATTTGTTTTCATGTGAGAGATGAAATTCCCACAATGTTGGCCAAAGAAGCCTCCAACTTAAGCTAAGAATACACAAGCACATCGACACTTCCTCCAGCACTAACTTACCCCTCTTCTCCCCAGAAAATTCTCCCAACCGAGATTACTCATACTCCCAAAACCATCTTTTCCAATTCTAAGATTTAGTGTATTGACGTCCTCCTCTAGTATCTTAAAACGAAAAATTATAGTCTCTATATGTTAAACAACTCCAACCAACATTCAACCCATCTGCTTCTTCTACCCTTTCATTCATTGCCTAACTTTCAAAATATATTGTAGCTAGTAGGGCTTCCCACGCTTTACTGTATAAAAAGCTATACTGTGGTTTTTCGGAGAGAACTCTTTAATGCTCGAAGTAGAAAGCACTATCGCTTTGTTAGGCTTTTTGAAGTAGGCTACAACGGTTTTGTTTATGGTGCATCTTCAACTTTTTATCTATTTTCATCACCTGCTACCGACATTGTATGATATTTTTACATAGTAGATATCAGCTACAATCTGCAGTCGTTTTATATACAGGTAGGGTGTTTATAATAGCCTAATTTTTCTATTTCCGTTGTTTGGGTTTTTGCTAGGCCTTTGTACGATATAGGTTGCAGCTTACATTTTTCTACTATTCTATGTGCCCTTTTCCTTTTTCACCAGTGCCCTTCGTTGCAGTCCTTGCCATCAAAGCTACCGTGGATTATTGCATAGCAGTAGCATCCTCAGCTTTACTGAACTTTTTCTCCTGTTGGCAACAGCCAATTTGGCAACCCCACTAGGTAAGAGACTGTGGGAGGTAACACTCTTATTGTGGCCATTATTGTTATCATTATTATTATTATTATTATTATTATTATTATTATTATTATTATTATTATTATTATTATTATTATTATTATTATTATTATTATTATTATTATTATTATATATATATATATATATATATATTATACTATTTTATTTTTAACAATTTATTATTATCAAATTTCATTTTATCCCTTGCTAATGATCATGATGCACATACTTGCGCTGTTACGGGACAGCGTCAGGAGTGTGGATCATGCCATTATTGGGGGATATTTTTTATTTGTTGTTACCTGTCGTTACAGATAGGGTTTGTATTGTTTCTACTGTGTAGACCATATCATCTTTATTTTGTTTAATAAAAAAGAACACGTTTTCGTTTTCGTTTACTCATCCTCCAAACATTTCCAAACCTACTGGTCCACCAACAGGGCCACTAAAGCTGGTCAACCTTGGACACTAACATGTATATATATATATATATATATATATATATATATATATATATATATATATATATATATATATATATATATATATATATATATATATATATATATATATATATATATATATATATATATATATATATGGGTATACAGGATGTTAAGGGTACTTCTCATCTCATCCCGGCGCCCAATGGTTGACTCACTTTCCCGCTCATCTTCTACACGGAGTAGACTCTCCTATACACTCATAAAACATTAATACTAACAAACCCTTTTTTTAAAAACAAAAATCACTAATGGCGTCAACTTCGGTAGCCTCGGAGAAGCAACGGGGGCCGGCTTCCAAAAAATAGCCCTGATCGACCCCTTCCCCCGTTACCACTTGGGAGTTGGTGGCCTCCGGTGATGGGTTTGGTGCCACCAAGACACAGCTGCCGGCATGTCCTGATGTACGGCCTATTTTTTCATTAATTTCTGTAACATTCGGAGTCTGCACTCCAATTTCCACTTTGCTTAACCTCACCTCTTATTCTTGAACAAAACTAAGATGTTTGAGCGTTCTGATAGAAAACCCTTTTCTTTTTTCTCCTCCTGTCTTTATCCTTAATTTTCAGTCAAAGGCGGTTGTTGAGCATGTGTGCGCGACGATGTAGTTTGTTATCGTGTCTCTAATTTGGAGTCTTCCGAATTTTCCACCTTATGGCTCAGGCTCTCTTGCCATTCTACGACAAAATTCATTTGTTGTGTTTATTGATCTCCTAATTCTAGAGACTATCTTAAATTCTTCGACGATTTAAATCCAAAATAGAACACATTCTCTCTTCTTCTCCTTTCTCTGAAATCATCATACTAGTTGATTTCAATGTTTACCACCGCCAATGACTTTCTTTTAGTTCTCATGATACAGATGGTGAACTTGCCTTCCATTTCGCTATCCAAAACGACCATGAGCAGTTGGTGCAGCTCCCTACTCGTATTCCTGATCGTCTTGGAGATAAACCGAACATTCTAAACCTTTTCCTAACTTCTAATCCTTCTCCTTATACTGTTCAACTTTTTCCTCCTCTTGGTTCCTCCAATCACCTTATCTCTGTATCCTTTTCTTTCTCTTCAAGTTTTCCGCAGGAGACCCACTTCTATTGAAAGGGAACGTTTGTGGCATTTCGGTGCCACAAGCTGGTCGAACTTTTGGTAGTACTTCTTCGATTTCCCGTGGAATGATTATTGCTTCTATGGGAGGGGTCACCGGGAGTGTGCAGAAAGCATTACCGAGGTGATTCTCTCTGGCATAGGGGAGTACATTCCATTTTCTATCCCTTCTACTAAACCTAACAAACCTTGGTTTAACACTGCTTGTTTTCGCGCTATTCGCCGCTGGAATGTTGCCTTCAGGGATTACAATCATGTTCAAACTCCAGAAACTCACGCTTCTTATATTTCATCCCGGAATCGTGCAAAATCTGTCCTTCGTAACACTAAAAACTCATTTTTCCGTAGAAAATGAAAGAGTCTTCGTGGTTCCTCTTCTTCACGTTCTTTCTGGTATTTTGCAAAAAATGTCAACTCTAACTTAGCTTCTTCCTCTTTCCCTACTTTAATATCTTCCGACGGTACAACTGCTGTTTTATCTTCTTCTAAAGCTGAACTCTTCGCTCAAACTTTTGTCTCTAATTCAACCTTAGACGATTCCGGAGCGATTCCTCTTCTTTCAATCCCCTCTAACAAAATTATGCCTAAAATTAGAATTTCTTCTAAAGAGGTCATTTCTGCTCTCTCTGAGCTTAATACTAAGAAGGCGTACGGTCCTGATGGTATTCCTCCTGTGGTTCTCAAAACTTGTGCTTCCGAGCTTGCACCCTGCCTCGGTAAACTATTTTGTCTTTGTCTTTCTACTTCAACCTTCCCTTCTTGCTGGAAACGTGCGCTCATTCAGCTTGTGCCGAAGAAGGGGGATCTCTCTCAACCCTCCAACTACTGTTCAATTTCTTTGACCTCCGTTCTCTCTAAAGTTTTTGAATCTATCATTAACAGGAAGATTTGGAAACATATCAAATCTTCTAATCTTATCTCAGATCACCTGTATAGTTTTCGTAAGATACGCTCTTCTAGTGGTTTTCTTTCCTTTCTCTCTGAGTCTTGGTCCTCCGCTCTTTGGCATTTCGGTAAATATTTTGCTGTCGCGCTGGACATATCGAAAACCTTCCATCCAGTCTGGCAGAAAGCTTTGATTTCTAAACTTCCCTCTTTCTGTATCTATCCATCACTCTATGATCTTCCTCACTAATTTTCTTTCTGGTCGTTCTATAGCAGCTGTTGTAGACGGTCACCGTTCTTCCTTTAAATCTATAATAGTAGTGTTCCTCAGGGTTCTGTCCTATCCCCAACACTTTTTCAGCTTTTCATTAATGACCTTCTCTCTATTACTGCATCTCCTATCCATTCCTATGTTGATGACTCCACCCTTCATTACTTCTTCCAGTTTGAAAAAGCTCCCTACCCAACAAAAGTTGTTAGACTCGAGAAGGGCAGCCTTGGAGCAACTAACCTCTGATCTTTCACGGATTTCAAATTGGGGAAGAGAAAACACGGTTGTTTACAATGCCTCAAAAACTCAATTCCCCCATCTCTAAACTCGACACAATCTTCCACACAACTATGATGTCTTCTTCAAAAACACACAACTCAAACCTTCATCTGTTCTTAATATTCCAGGTGCATCCTTTTCTCGTAACCATTCTTGGAAAGATCACATTACTTCTCCTTCTAAACAAGCTTCTAAGAGGTTGGGTGTTCTGGGGCGCCTTCAGAATTACTTCACGTCACCCCAGTTACATGCTCTGTATAGGGGTGTTCTTGGTCCCTGCATGAAGCATACGTCGTACATCTGGAGCGGTTCCACTCATACACCTCTTCTTAAGAAGATGGAGTCTAGGGCTTTTCGTATCATCAACTCTTCTCCTGCACTTACCAACACACTAATCTCTTTCTGCCCGTCGAATTGTTGCGCCACTCTCTCTTTACTATCGCTATTACAACGGACACTGCTTTTCTGAACACTCTCGTCGCACACCTCTTCCATTGAGGAGATATCATGAGACAAGCCTTTTTTGCACAGTCTCTGTACAACTCTCAGATCCCATACTAAAACGCTATACTCAAACTTACATCTACTCTACTGTTAAAGTCTGGAACACACTCCCTTTATCTGTTATCCCAACTTCCTTTGACTTGCAAACTTTCAAACGCCGTGTATCTGTACATGTTGGCCTCCTTCGATCAGGATAGCAATTTTCAAACTCCGGTGGGATTTAGTAGGCTTCCAGCTTTTGTCCACCGGAGGAGATATAGAATATATATATATATATATATATATATATATTATATATATATATATATATATATATATATATATATATATATATATATATATATATATATATATATATATATATATATATATATATATATATATATATATATATATATTACACTATAACCTTTCCCACTTTCGTGGGGTTGCCAGCCACAATTCCCTCAAAAACACACATATTCTTACCTTTAAACCACTTTAACCACCGCCCTCCATATTACTCTGTCCTCCGCAAGTCTGCTACCCTCTTCTAAACTTAAATTCCTTCCACCCAAAATCACTCTCACTCCATCCATCCATCTCCACTTGGTCTTCCCCTCCATCTTCACCCATCCACCTCGGATCTAAATACCTTGCTCACCATTTTAACCTCATTCACTTTACACATATGTCCAAACGATTTTAGCACATCCTCCTCCTCTCTATCCACTACACCCCTCTTCCATTTATACATCTCCCTTATTCTTTCATTTCTAATCCTATCAATCCTTCTCAATTTACATATTGCACTCAAATCTTTCATCTCAAAGATATTCAAACTTTTCCTCGCCCGAGCACTTATCATCCATGTTTCACACCCATACATTACAGAGGGTAAACACATACATTATTTCTTTCGAAATTTTTCCATTCTTCCATACTTCTCTTAGGCCCCACAACACTTTCATTCCCCCTACAACTCTATTCTTTATTTCTTTTTCCGTTAAACCATTACCTTAAACCAACATCCCTAGATATTTGAATTTATCCACATCTTCAAGTTTCCTTCCCCCACTTCTACACCTCCCATTCCTCACTCCACATCTCCTCATCCCCCCCTCCAATCCTCATAACTTTACTTTTCGTTGGATTGACTTTCAATCTCATGTTTGCACATTTCCCATCAAACTTTCTCACCAGTATTCTCAAGTTTTCTCCAGATTCTGCTACAACACCACATCATCTGCTAAAAGTAAAATGCTCACATCCCATTCACCCTCCATATTTCTCAACCTAATACCCTTTCCTTCTTTCTACATTTCTCTAACTACACTATCCATCAAAAGATTAAATAACCATGGCGATATTACAGACCCCTGTCTCAATCCCACTCATATGCTAAACCAATCCGAGAGCTCCATTCTTCACCCTCACTTTTGATCTACAATTCGCACAAAAAACTTTGATCCCCTTCAATAATTTCCCGTTCAACCCCTTTTCCATTAATATTTCGAAAACTTCATCCTGCACACTCTATCGTGTGCTTTTTTCCAGATCCAGAAAACATACATACCCCATTTTATTTTCTTCACGCAATTTCTCTGTAATCAATCTCAATGTGAATACATGGTCCACTCATCCCCTACCCTCCCTAAAAACCCCATGTTTCTCGCACATTCCCTCACTTGTCAATTCTTTCATTCTCGTCACTAACACCATCCCATAAATATTTCCTATCACACTCAGCAGACTAATCCCCTGTAATTTTTTACAATCCATCTTATCACCTTTTCCTTTGTATATGGGGACAATGAAGGAGTCTTTTCACAAATGAGGCACTCTCCCTTCACTCCAACACACATTAAATATTCTCATCAACAGTAAATAAACTTTTTAGGCTCCTCCTTTATCATTTCTCCATATATACCATCCATTCCTGCCAATTTTCCTTTCTTTACCTTTCTCACAGTTACTTTCACCTCCTCTTTACAAATATTTCTCTCCACATCCTCGCTAACTACCTCCATCATTTTCTACATCTTCCCATTACTAATCACACTCCCTTCGTTCAACAATTCATTAAAGTACATTTTCCATCTCTCTCAAACTTCCTTCTCTCCCTGTAAAATTCTTCCATCTTCCATTTTCACTTCTCCTCCTTTTCTCGCCCTATTTACCTCTTTCCAAAACATTTTATTTCTGTCCTTAAAATTTTCTGCTAACTTTCTGGCCCACTCCTCTTCTACTCTTTTTTTTTTTTGCCCTTTTGACCTCTCTATTCACCTCGGTACACCTCTACTTATACACCCTCTATACTTTCCCCTATTCTCCTCCCAAAATATATATATATATATATATATATATATATATATATATATATATATATATATATATATAATATATATATATATATATATATATATATTATATATATATATTAAGGTGATCACATCTGCGTTCACATCTCTTTTTTCAGATCGCTACCACTCACGGCAGGGTCCTTTTCAAATTTCTTTAGTGTCTATTATATATATATATATATATATATATATATATATATATATATATATATATATATTATATATATATATATATATATATATATATATATATATATAATATATATAGCTGCAACCGCATCCGGAAAATGAGAAAATATGACATAATCTATCACTATATATATATATATATATATATATATATATATATATATATATATATATATATATATATATATATATATATAATATATATATATATATATATATATATATTATATATATGGTGTAATACAGCAGTAGGCTTGTATGCCACGGCAACATTCCAGCAATCAGTTAGGCCTGCATACCACGGCAATTTCGGTCGTTCAGGTTAAATAAGTCGAACTTGGTTCGTTAGAAAACTAAATAATAATAATAATAATAATAATAAAAAGGCCAGAATTTTTCTCAATTATCGTACACAAACAATTTTTTTTAATTTTAACTTATTTTCAGATCTTTTATAATTTTCTTTATCAAAATTCTTAAAGGATTCCAAAAATGTTATACTTTTTAACGACATTTAGTAGTTTTTGAAATATTTAACGAGATCAAAGTGCAGTCTGACCTATATATATATATATATATATATATATATATATATATATATATATATATATATATATATATATATATATATTATATATATATATATATATATATATATATATATATATATATATATATATATATATTCATTTTTTTTTTCAGAACGCCGCCACTCACGGGCAGAGGCCTTTTCAATAAGGGAGCACACACACAAAATGAATAAAACTCACTCAAACACACACTAACGCTCATCCCTCAGGTGGGCACAGACGGAAGCCTTGAAGAGTGGAAGATTAAATACAGGCGGAAAAATAGATGATTGTAGAGAGTTCCACAGAGCAGAGGAGACTGGAAAGGAACCACCACAACGGGCTAGCCTGGGGTTTCCTACATTCACACAAAATTCGTGCGAAAGCAGGACACCCCTTGTGCAACGAGGACGACGCAACGGTGGAGGAATGCGAGAGGCCAGTTCCCTCGAGCACCTGTCATTGTAGTACCTAAAGAAAAGGGATAGTGCGCCAATGTCACGTCGCAAAGATAGGGGGTCAAGAGAGTTTGAAAGTAGGGGACAATTTATCAATCTTTTAGCTTTAGACCCAACCCTACCCAGAAGAAAGGAGGAGCCGAAGTCCCCTCAAATGTGAGAACAGTACTCCATACAAGGGCGAATAAGACTCTTATATATTTGGAGTAACTGCTCAAAAGAAAAAATTTCAAGAAACCTGAACAGAATTTCCAGCTTCTTAGAGGTCGCTTTAGCAACCATTGTGATTTGAGGTTTAAAAGTCAGTATATTGTTTATGTTTAGACCAAGAATGTTAATATTATTTACAGGTGAGACGGGAGAACAATAAAGAGGATAGGAAAGTTGGGAGGTGTTTTGAGAAGGAGATGTGAAGAAGTTGAGTTTTTAAAGAGTTGAATTTCACAAGGTTGCTATGACCCCACCGGGAAATCTCATCTAGATCGGCAAGAATTGAATCGGAAAGAAGAAGACGAGAAGTAATTTTAAAAGCAAAAGAGGAAGCAGGTTTGAAAGGAGTAGAAGAATGAAGAGCTGAGTCATCATCATAAGAGTGAACAAAGTTAGAAATGCACTTGAGAAGGTCGTTAATGAAAAGTAAGAATAAAGTTAATGATAAAACAGAACCCTGAGGAATACCACTATTAACAGGAAAGGAAGAAGAGGACACTTCATCTACAAGTGCCGAAATGGAACGATCCGGAAACCAAAGGAAAGGAGCTTGGAGAGCAGCGATGCATTCCATACCCGGTCAAAAGCCTTGGTTATGTCAAGCGCCACCACACAAGACTTCCCGTAGTCCCTAAGGGAGAAAGACTATAGAACAGTCAGATATCAAGTGATATTTATTTATCAAGATATTTATCAAGTGCCGAAAAACGGGGACCTCTCCAACCCTTCAGCTACCGTCACATTTCTTCAACCTCCGTTCTTTCTAAAGTTTCTTGTTAAGAGTTGGAGAGATCTCAAATCTTCTTATCTTAACTCTGATCGCCAGCATGGCTTCCGTTAAAAAAAAGATCTACTGAGGATTTTCTTTCCATTCTCTCTCTCTTGATCATTCTCTCTTCTCATTAAAATAAATATTTTAGCGTCGCGCTAAACATATCAAAAGCCTTCGAGAGAGTGTTGCACACTTCCCACTTTCTGAATTTATCCTCTCCAATTTTCTTTGCGATCGTTCGACAGCATCTGTTGTAGACTGCCATAGTTATTCCCTTAAATCTATTAATAGTGGTGCTCCTCAGGTATATGTCCTAACTCGAACTCTTTTTCTACTTTTCATTAAAGACCTTCTCTCAATTCCTTAATCACGTATACACTCCTTTGTTAATGACTCCACCCTTCATTACTGCTTACAATTTGAAAGACTCCACTCCCAACGGCAGTTAATTGACGGAAGAATGGTGGCCTTGGAGCAACTGACCTCTGACCTTTCTCGTAATTCAATCTACAGTAGAGACGATAAGGTTGTTTTCAATATCTCAAAATTTCAGTCCTTTCATCTCTCTGCTCGACATAACCTTCCACTCAACTATGACATCTTCGAAAACACAACTTAAACCTTCTTCCAAACTTATTTTTCTTGTGTATCTTTTTCCGTAATATTTCTTAGAAGAAACACATTACTTCTCTTTCTAAACAGGCTTCCAAGAGGCTAGGCGTTCTGAAGCCCCTTCGTAGTTTTTTCACACTACCCCAGTTGTTTGGTCTTTAAAGGGATTTTTCGCCCATTTATGAGGTATGAGTCACACATCTGTGATGGTCCACTCATACAGCTTTCCTTGAAAAGGTGGAGTCTAGGGCCGTTCCTCTTAACTTACGCTTTCACTAATTCTCTCTAGTCTCCTTCTGCCAGTCGAGGTTTTGTGTCATTCTCTCTGTACTTTCTCTATTACAACAACAATCCTCTTCCGAACTCTCTAGTCGCATACCTCCTCCACTAAGAAGGGCTCGAGCTACACACTTTTGTGCCCAGTCTACACCTTTCTGCTATATTTAATCTTGGTTATTTTGTAGCCAAATTGGTAAACAAATTTTTTGATAGGTGATATAGGGCTGGTAACACCAAGACTTTGCATCCGACATGCCCTAGTGCATGGTTTATTTTCTTCATTAATTTCTGCAACATTCGCGGTCTTCAATACAATTTCCATTGTACAACTAACTAACATATGAACTAACAGGTATGCTTAAATTTGCACGTATTATATTGGTAAAATCTGAAACACACTCTCTTTATCTATTTTTCCAACTTTCTTTGATTGTACACTTTCAAACGTCGTGTACCAAGACACGTTGGCCATTAACTGGCTGTGATTCTGACTTCCATTCAGCTCTGGTGAAATTGACCAGTTTCCGGTATTTCTCCAACTTTGATGAAATTTAGTAGGGTTCTGGCCTTTGTCCACTAGAATATATATATATATATATATTATATATATATATATATATTATATATATATATATATATATATATATATATATATATATATATATATATGGGCGACAAGACTACTAACCCGGCCTTATAATTATTGTCTACTGCTTGAAATAAGTCAGGACCAGCATGGGAAACCATAGCTCTGAGAAGCATGTTTTTCTGTAAAGCTCTTTGAGAAAGTGTTTAAAGGTTAGATGCAGAAGGGGCTAGTCCCACTGAAAGGGTGAAAACCATATCTGGAAATTTAAATAAAACTTAAGGACTGGCACTGAAACCAACTGGCCGAAAAACATGATCTTTTAGAACACTCTAGGAGGGGGACTCTTTAAGAGTAGATGGCGAAATATGCTGATATAATATATATATATATATATATATATATATATATATATATATATATATATATATATATATATATATATATATATATATATATATATATATATATATTTTTTTTCTTCGAAGTTAAAAAATCTGGTATCGGTCATTTTTTGCCGATACCGATACGATACTGGGTCGATACGAGACCCAAAAATATGCCGATACTTACCGATTACTTACTCTTTCCCTAATATATATATATATATATATATATATATATATATATATATATATATATATATATATATATATATATATATATATATATGAGTATGTAAGTATGTACGTTATACGAGTGTGTGTGTGGTTCTTTAATATTTTATATTTCAGATTATGTATCATCCTCATTTAAATCATAGTATTGACCAACCATGTAAATAATATTTGTCAACCACCTAACTGGTACTATTTTTGTTTATTTCATAATTGTATCTTTTTTGATGTTCACGTTTTTTAAGATTATAGTGTACCTAATCTATAGTTTTGCTTTTGAATAATGCTTTTAGAGTGCTTTGTGAAATTATATACTTATTCTATACGCTTTATTTTTTTAATTATTTACATATGATATTGAGAATGAGTCAAGAAAGGCTCGAAATGTTTATCTAAATTAATTATTTTAATAGTTATCTTTAATATAATATTAAATTTCATAATAGATATGCTATCTTTTCCACATTGTTGGCTTCATTATTTACTATTAAATTACGGAGAACAAGTGTATAACAAAGCAGTGTCTTTACAACATTCTATTTCTTTGGGGAAGGGAAGCTGTATTTTAGTCACCCCATCAATTATATTTTTGGTATTAAAATCAATTATAAACTTAATAAAAGTCAATACCCAAAATATCAAATTTAGTTTCTGCAATATAAAATGTATGTTCATAGCTCCTTCGTATTCCAAAATCTATTTTTAATGTTTTCTTTCCATAAACATTTATGGATGTGTTATTTGCCGCAAGAAAGTGGCCTATTTGGGCATTCTTTCTGTCTTCATCTGTAGCTTTCAGTATGGAGCAGACTGCACCTGTATCCCAAATAAAACAGCGTCTATTTCTTACGCAATTAATTTTAATTAATAAAGGAGGCTTATTTATGGACTCTTGGGATGAGACTGCACATACATTAGCACTTGGGTTAAGCATTGATGGATTATTTTGATACATGCACATATTATAAGAACTATTTAAAGGGATATATTTATTATTCATGATTTGGGAATAAGAGTAATCTGAACAATGTACAAACCCTTTAATTTTAATATTTTTAGGTTTATAATTTGGGTTTATAGGCTGCTGTGGTTTGAGACTAGATTTGTTTATAATAGGATCAGCTGTTTTAAAATTTGGAGAGTTTATGTTCCTTGTGGACCCCTCAAGGGTCCACTCTCCACGTTTCCCGAATTTGATGGCTGATTTCGGTAATCCCTATTTGTAAATTTACATCCATTCCCCTCACACCTATTAGCAAAACTGCCAAAATGGTAATGATAATAGCAGTAAGGTCCATTTTGATTGTATCTCCCTCTGGATGGTGATCTGGACCTACGAGGACTCCAACTTTGTGTTTCTATTTTTTTTTCAATTCATTTATCTCTGTTCGTAATTCTTGTACTTCCCTTATCAGTGTCTGAATGGTTTCCTGCATTTGGGCCATTTCAGTTTGTCTAACTGGTGTAACAGCTGAATATGCAGGCTGGTAAACAGGATTCAGAGTATTTGAAGATGTATCTATTCTCATTCCTGCATATGGATCATCTTCCATGGCATCTTCTACAATTTCTGCAAATTCTTCTATATCCTTTGAACGTTTTATGAAGAATCTAACATTTGCGGATACTGTATGAAGCAAATGATGGTATAATATTTCTTTAAGCATCCCAGGTTGTGTCATGTTTAAATGCTCATAAGTATTATGGCCCCATACTTCTTTCAATTTATTTATGAACTGCTTTGGATTTCCAAACACAATTTTATTCGCTGATAATAACATCTGTGCTCGTTGCCTCTCTGATAATGCATTTTTATTTATAATTATTTCTTTGATTATTTCAAATGCATTTGGATCAGAATGGATATTATTGGGTAGTTCACATATTATTTCCGTGGGTAGAAGCCTTGTTATAGCTCGGTACTTTACAGTAGATAATGTAATATTGTATGATGCAAACTGGAATTCCATGTGTTTAAGCCAGAGTTGTATATCACTTCCATTATAGGGTGGAAAATTTACCTGGCTTAGCAATTGTAATTGTCTACTTTCTTCGGAGATGGGTTGTACATAAAAATGTCTGGTACCTATTCCTGTATTATTGTTGTGGTATGGTAGATTATTACCTGTGCCCTGAGTGGTTGATTCATTAGGTCTGTGGTTTTGATTATTCATATCGAAAGTTCTTATGCCTTGATTGGGTGAGGCCCTATGTCCAGAGATCCCCTGGCAATCATTTTGTGCTGTTTCTAAAGGCATAGGAATACCCACATGACCATTTGATGTCATAATTTCCTTGTAAATATTGTGCTTCTTTACATATTGTTATTGCAGCAAGCAAAAAATCCCACTTCTGACACCACTTTGGGAAGCTGTGAGGTGTTGGAATTATACTTTTTGCTTAGTATGACCTAGATCGAAATTCAGCTCCCACTATGACTACCTTACACATAAGAATTATAAGGCAATCAAAAACTCACTGCAATTATCACTGTTCATTAATGTATTAGGAGAATAATATTCATGATACTTTAATATTTTTAAACCACTCAAATAAAGCCCAGTAAAAAAAATACCAATTATATTCTCTAGGTACTAATTATATTGTAGGTCTCATAACAAGTATATTCTAAAAACGGTTCTACCGGACTACAACAATCGAAAACCACAGTTGCCAGTTTTAAAAGTTTCCAAAAACTATTCAATTTATAAAATCTATTAAAATACATTTACAATAAAATAAAACAATTCAGCTTTAATAAATCTAGAGATGAGTTCATCTCATATATATATATATATATATATATATATATATATATATATATATATATATATATAATATATATATATATATATATATATATATATATATATATATATATATATATATATATAAATAAATAAAATTGAGATAGATTCTTTCTTAGTGAACCATAATCTAAATAGAAAGGTTAAAGCCAATATTAAGGGTTTCCACATACTCATTGTGAATGTTTCACACCGTATCTCAGCCCGTCTTCAGCACAAACTAAATATTACAAATTTCTATTTTAAAATAGTCAAAATATAAATTCATTAACTATATATAAGATATTTATAATAATAATAATTACAATAAGATAATAAAAATAAAGTAACAATATTGATATTGAAATAACATAAATAAAAATAAAACGGCTAGATTATATAGGAAAATAGGACTTCTTTGAGTGAAATCGACAATAGAAGAAGTTAATTCATTTTAGGAATGGGCAATGAATTTTTATATATAAAATAATAATGTCTTACGATGAAGATGGGAAGACGCACGTTGAAGGATAAAAATTATCATAAAGAAAAACTTCATTTTACACACTAAAACCTCAAATTAATAAATAAAAAAAATTTTTAAATCGATGAAAATATAAATACTATATGTTCTGAAAAGAAGAGTAGTGTTTCAACCAAATCAATAAAGGTTCAAACAATAAAAGATAGAAAAGTAAGTTATTAAAATTTTAAACCAGGGTTTCATGGTTTTAACCAGATGGTTTAAACCAATTGGTTTTTTTTTTGGTTTAAACCAACTGAAAAAAAACCATGGTTTTTTTGGTTTAAACCAAATTTTTTATTTTTTGTTAATGAATTTATATACAAGCTATATAAATACGATATATATATATATATATATATATATATATATATATATATATATATATATATATATATATATATATATATATATATATATATATATATATATATATATATATATATATACAGAGATGGGCATCGTTACATGAAATTGGGTAGCGTTACCGTTACTCGTTACTTGAGAGAAAAGGTGTGTAGCGTTACCGTTACATCGTTACATTTTCAAATCCTTTGAATCGTTACCGTTACCCGTTACGTAACGCCGTTACATGTAACGCGTTACTTTTGGTCAGTTTCGGGCTTAATTATTAGTTTACAGTTTTCGTACATGATCATATGTATACATATTTACTGCTGACGATTAAATCATTGGATTAACTAACAGTTTTTAAACTTTTATTCAAAAAGTGCAATTTATATTACTATCATTGACCAAATAATATAAATATAGTTTTTAAAATTGTTATATATATTTTAAGTTTCATTATATAAATTTAGTGCAATAAATGATATACATTTATGGAATTTAGTGATACAATATTATCCATATTTGCTTCACTTTGAACCATTGTTAGCCGATCTTCTTTCAACATTGTTTAATTTTATTGGACGGTATGCAAAGAATTAAGAGTAGATATTATTAATATTAATAATGATAATAGTAAAAAAAATTGAAAGTAATAATGTATTGTAAAGTTAGGAAATTATAATAATAATAATAATAATAATAATAATAATAATAATAATAATAATAATAATAATAATAATAGTAATAATTAAGATCTATTTAAACATAGTTAATCACTTAATAATAAATGATAATAATTTTCAGTAACCATATTGAGCATAAATAAAATTAAAAAAGAAAGACATAAGGATTTTATTTATTGTAACTATATATATATATATATATATATATATATATATATATATATATATATATATATATATATATATATATATATATATATATATATATATATATATATATATATATATATATATATATATATTAGTGATGGCATCCGCATCCGCATCCGCATGCGCGGATGCGGAACATCCGCACAAAAATCAACATCCGCATCCGCATTCGCATCCGCATTTTCGAAAATTCAACATCCGCATCCGCATCCGCATCCGCACTTTCGGAAATTCAACATCCGCACTTTCAAAAATTCAACATCCGCATCCGCATCCGCATCCGCACCTCTCCAAAATTCGACATCCGCATCCGCATCCGCAAATTAGAAAATATGACATCCGATCCATATATATATATATATATATATATATATATATATATATATATATATATATATATATATATATATATATATATATATATATATATATATATATATATATATATATATATATATATGCGAATTGTAGATCAAGAGTGAGGGTGAAGAGAGAACTATCGGATTGGTTTAGCATAGGAAGTGGGATTGAGACAGGGGTTTGTAATATCTCCATGTTATTTAATCTATTGATGAATGGTTTACTTAGAAAAATGGAGAGAGAAGGGAAGAGTTATTACGTTGAGAAATATGGAGGGTGAATGTGAAGTGAATGTTTTACTTTTTGCAGATGATGCGGCATGTGTTGGTGGCAGAATCTGGAGAAAAGATGAGAATACTTGTGAGAGAGTTTGAAGGGAAATGTGCAAACACGAGATTGAAATTCAATCCAGCGAAGAATAAAGTTATGAGGATTGGAGGTGGGGATGAGGAAATGTGGAGGGAGGAATTGGTTTGTAGAAGTGTGAGAATGGAAACTTGAGGAGGTGAATGAATTCAAATATCTAGTAATGTTGGGTGGAAGGTAAGGGTGGGACGGAAAAAGGAATAAAGAACAGAGTGGTAGAAGGAATGAAAGTATTGGGGGCCTAAGAAAAGTATGGAAGAAAGGAAAAATTTCGAAAGAAATAAAGATAAGAATGTTTGAATGTATGTGTTCACCTTCTGTATTGTATGTGTGTGAAACATAGACGATAAGTGCTCGGTCGAGAAAAAGTTTCAATGTCTTTGAGATGAAAGATTTGAGAGCGATATATAAATTGAGAAGGATTGATATCATTAGAAATGAAAGAATAAGGGAGATGTGTAAATGGAAGAAGAGTGTAATTGATAGAGAGGAGGAGGATGTGCTAAAATGGTTTGGACATATGTGAAGAATGAAAGAGAACAGAATGGTTGGCAAGGTACGTAGATCCGATGTAGATAGGGGAAGGGTAGGGGGAGGGGAAGGCCGAAGTGGGGATGGATGGATGGAGTGAGAGTGATTTTGATGGAAGGAATTTGAGTTTAGACGAGGGTAGAAGATTTGTGGAGACAGAGATGGAGGGAGGTGGTGAAAGCGTTGAAAGGTAAGAATAGTTATGTTTGTAAGGGAATTGTGGCGGGCACCACCTCACGAAAGTGGGAAAGTGATATATATATATATATATATATATATATATATATATATATATATATATATATATATATATATATATATATATATATATATATATATATATATATATATATATATATATAATTAACATCCGCATCCGCATCCGCATCCGCAATTTTCAAAAATTAACATCCGCATCCGCATCATCAAAAATTTTAACATCCGCATCCGCATCCGAACTTTTCGAAAATTCAACATCCGCATCCGCATCCGCACTTTCGAAAATTCAACATCCGCATCCGCATCCGCATCCGCACTTCTCCAAAATTCAACATCCGCATCCGCATCCGCATCCGCAAATTGGAAAATATGACATCCGATCCATCACTAATATATATATATATATATATATATATATATATATATATATATATATATATATATATATATATATATATATATATATATATATATATATATATATATATATATATATATATATATATATATATATATATATAAAATCTTGAAAAATTAAAATTCGTTTCCATAAAAATAAACAAAAATGTCAACACAGTGGAGTTTCGTGTGTAGGATGTAACGAGTAACGAGTAACGGAAAAAAACGTTATATTTGTAACGCCCGTTACGTAACGCCGTTACATGTAACGCGTTACTGCCCCCTCTAAATATATATATATATATATATATATATATATATATATATATATATATATATATATATATATATATATATATATATATATATATATATATATATATATATATATATATATATATATATATATATATATACCGTAGCTCAAACGGTAGGGTGATTGACTCACGTGCTTGAGGGCGCCGGTTCGATCCCACTTGGGGATCCTAGGTATATACTACCTAGAAAAGTTCCTCTCCTCGAATAGGGCAATGCCCGTGAGATGTGAACTTATTATATAAAATATAATATATATATATATATATATATATATATATATATATATATATATATATATATATATATTATATATATATATATATATATATATGAATATCAGAATTCTTAATATATATATATATATATATATATATATATATATATATATATATATATATATATATATATATATATATATATAATATATATATATAATATTTTTTTAATTTTTTTTTTTGTTTATTTTTTGCTTCGTTTCAATAATTTTGTTACAGTTCTATATATAAAAATATATTGCATTTTT
>SEYY01000564.1:171630-176630 GCA_009176605.1 Armadillidium nasatum
TTGATAATGTTTACTTTGACTACATATTAAATTGCACGTCTACAACGCAATAGAGCACCTATAATATTTGGACAGAAGTCTTTTGAAAAAATTTATTTTTTTTACTCTTTACTGTAATGCCAAGGTTATTGATATTACTCAAAAGAATGAATGTACGGGTTGTGCTTTTAAATATAATGAATTTTAATCTCAAAGGAAACTCACAGTACTGTAAATACGACACAGCCTTATGTTATTTATAGTTCTTTTATTCATTTAAATAAACAATTTCAGCCTAAATGTAGTTATTTTACATTTTCTTTTTCATTATCAATGACAATAAATAAAAAAAATTTATTTGACTTATATAAGATTCGTGAATTAATTACTTACTAAGCTGAATATCATAAACAATTATTTAATTAACACTCTATGGCATTTGAAAATAAAACTGTACGATGAAGTAGATTCGGCAGCAAAATATTATTCTGCTATGTATACCTGCTACTTTAAAGTATTCAGATATTGAATATAAAATAATAAACAATTGCACTTTACTGTAAGACAATTGAATGAGAATGGTGGACGAGAACAAATTGAATTCGCAAGACTTATCGTCTATAATTTGTAGTGATTTACCTATTTTCAAAAAATCCAATCAATTGATATAACTGTTGGGCAAGACTTAATCCAAAACATATTTTAATTGACTGTCCTGATTTTTTGGAATAAGAAAAATATTACAAAAAATACGTTTTTATAATTCTTTGCTTTGTAATTTATAGCATATTTTTGTTTAAACCTTTTCTGAATCTTTTCATTTTGTTTTCTTGTTTTTTTTGAGAAAAGTCAATTAATTTTATGACTTTTCATAACATAAATCTCTGTGTAGTAGAATAAGATTGTTGCACAAGTCAGGCTAATTGCACATTGCATTTCCCTTATCGCTTAGTGCATGTAAAATTCATACGTATGAGACTACATAATTAAATATAAAAATAGCAAGAAAAAAAAAAAGTTTTAAAAAAATAAGACATATGTTACTTATTACTGGAGTTTGACTGAGTCAGAGATTAAGTCCTGAACCTAATATCGGTAAATATTATAGACTGCTGAAATTGAGCGAAGTGTTTTTTTTAACTAAATGATTTGAGGGATGTGTAAAGACTCAAGCTTGATAGGAAACTCTGCTTCAACTTAAACCGTTCATAATGTTAGAGTAAATGGTAAACATGGTCTTGAATTTCAACACGATTAGTAGCACAATGCATGTGGGAATACGTTGTTTTTAAGTTGGCAATGTTTATAATGATGTGTGAGTATTAAGATTAATGTAATAAAACACCTTGCAGTAAATTGTAAATTACAGAAAATCTTTTACAAAACGGAAATTTTCCGGGTTTGTCATGTAGCTATGCTTGGGAATCAAACCCAATCTCTTAACACGTGTATTTAAAGCGTTTATACAAAAAGTTAAACAAGAAATATATATATATATATATATATATATATATATATATATATATATATATATATATATATATATATATATATATATATATATATATATATATATATATATATATATTTTTTTTTTTTTTTTTTTTTTTTTTTTTTTTTTTTTTTTTTTTTTTTTTTTTTTTTATTTAAATAAAAGTTCACGTCTCACGGGCATTGCCCTATTCTAGGAGAGGAACTTTTCTAGGTAGTATATACCTAGGATCCGAAGTGGATCGAACCGGCGCCTTCAAGCACGTGAGTCAATCACTTTACCGTTTGAGCCACTGTAAACGGTAAACATATATGCAAAAATAAATTACAAAATTCATGTATTATGGTGAAAAAAGTTAGTAATTTACAAATAAATTGTTTGTCTTTATTTTTCCTTTTTCCTTTCTTTATTTATTTATGGATTGGAAACTTCATTTCAAAGTTTGTACAATAGGTACATCAATATTCAATAACTTATTGTACATTCCATAATATATATATATATATATATATATATATATATATATATATATAATATATATAAATATATATATATATATAATATATAATATATATATATATATATAATATATATATATATATATATATATATATATATATATATATATATATATATATATATATTACACTCAAATAATTAACATTTTACCAAACCAAATACTAGTTATAACACGTTGTGGCAACTCAACTCAAACATAAGCTACTTGAATTTTGATAAAGCATTTTTTGAAAAATACCGACAAAAATGCTTTTTTTTTTTTTATTTTATTATCACGATCTTGTATAAATGTTTACTTCTCTATTGAGTATACAGATGAAATTTTATAATCCTGAATTATTTCTCCCTCTAAGAAATCTCTTTTCCAGAGAAAATTTGTCTATTCCAATCTTGTCTCAAAACTCATTTGCGAAATCTCAATTCATACTCGTAGACGTATTCGTTGTACTTTCTCATATTTTACAGTACTTTCTTAAGCAAGCCCAAACTTCTGCACAGTTTTCAATTAACGGCCTACCATAACTATTAAAAGAATTAATCTTTACTCCCTGACAGCTGCATTAATTACAGTTTATATTCCTGTCATTTGAGAACTACATTCAAAATTTCAAGCAATTCTTTGGCAATTTCAAATTGCTTCTAATAACCACTCACAAATATTTTCCTTTGTCAACAAATTTCAGCCATTTTCCATTTATGTCATAGTTAAAATCTTTATTCGATTTGCCACTGGGAAGTACATTTCATATTTTGTTACTGAAATTTGTCAACAACTGATCAACACATTGAAGAAGTAAATTCAAGTTAGGCTCAACTTCGCAAACTTTTCAGCAATACCATTTTGTAATAATTTATGTCAAACTAAAATGGTAAATGGAACACTATATCAAATGCTTTGCCGAAATCTAAATAATATCAAATGACTCTTCTTCGTCGCCCTAGTCATATACCCTATAAATTCCAAGAGGTTTTCTTGAGAAAACGTACACCTTTGTTAAGTGTATTATATATATATATATATATATATATATATATATATATATATATATATATATATATATATATATATATATATATATATATATATATATATATATGGCATATATATATTAAATTTTTCATAAAAGGACAAAAGGACAGGTTTGTAAGAAAAATTTTTATAAAAAATGACTAATATAGTTGCCAGTAACACCAAAATATGAATTTTTAAAAGCGAACAACAAAAACTAAAACTTACTTTAATAATAATAATAATAATAATAATAATAATAATAATAATAATAATAATAATAATAATAATAATAATAATACATCGACGAGACAATAGGTAAAGTTCTGACTAGCAGATTTTATTGCTCGGTGAAGGAATAATTGTTCTTATGAAGATTTTAAAATACAAATTATTTTTCAATAGTATTCTGCCTAAGAGAATAATTTGAAGTCGTCATATGTAATCTCAGTTCTGCACTTGGCGAAAAGACTCGTAATTGAAAAACTTTAAAATCTGAACATTTTCGTTGTACTTTCTCATATTTTACAGTACTTTCTTAAGTAAGCCCAAACTTCTATTATATTGCTTACTTCCAAATATTTGTATTTGTTCATACACATTTGCTTTCCGAAGTTGCTTAGTAGATCCTATATAGATTTCCAAGTACATTTGAAATATACTTTTGAATGCAAAGTTTAAGAATTAATAAAAGAGAATGGTAAGTGGCACGATCTTGCACAGAGCCTATTTAAATCCATGTTAAGTAAAATTATACATTCACGTTTTGAAAGAGAGAACACGGTTCTTGATTTTAAAAGAACTCCATAAATGGGTATGAACAAATTGACAAAAAAGGGGTGATAGAGTAATGACTTCCACTACAATATTTATTTAAAAATTATTTTCAATAGTTGCCAATTAAATGTTCGGCTTTTCAGAGAAAATTTTGCAATTCCGGAATTATAATTAAACTAAAGTTACTATAAAGTTATAACCCAACAAAATAAAAACTTTTATGAGAGAAGAGCTTTCAAAATATAGCTCTCACACGAGAAAGAATTCTAAAACAAAGCTTTTTGCATTTTCTTTCTCAGTTTCTCGAGTAAACCTAATATTGAGGTAGAAAAAAAAATCTTTTTATCTCTAATAATAATAATAATAATAATAATAATACCACACATAATCAACACAGAAACGATATTAATAAGGTTTGCAATTTGACTGACAGTACTAAGAGTGACAGTATAAAAGGTTCTAAAGTAGGTATCAAAAGAGAAACAACAGACAACTCTACTAATAGTTTCTAAATTTTATAATTAAGAACCTATGGACATTTTTTATCATTAGGGTAATTTTTTTTATTTTGAAGGTACCAACTTCATATTTGGGGCAAGAATATAATTGGGAGATATGTAGTTTTGCATTCTTATAAAATTTCTAAAGTGATAATAGTTTCAGAGATCCAGACCATCCTTATTTGCTTAACATTTTTTTTCACTTGACCGATCTCGAACAAACTTTCGGGAAAACTAAAGGAAGAAAATATCAAAAATTTATCATTCTGAATTTTTATATCTTTAAAATAAGTTACAGTAAAAAAATTTTGTATTAAATTTTACAACATTTTTAAAAAAAAAAGCTCCTGAATATTTTTTCTAGGGATACAAATCAAAAACCTGTAATGTATTTAAGATAAGGTCTTCCAGCAGTGTTCTTCAAAGTTTGAGCTTCATGGCTCAAGCGATAAAAATAAAAAAATAAAAAAAGGAAGGAAGGGTTGTGGAAGGAGTTTGGACTTATCTCAATTTCTTCTTTTTTAAGTTATAACACTTTTGTCTCTTGGCCGAACTAATCTAAATTTACAGGAACACAGCAGAAATACATTATCTTAAAAGTTTTAAAACACAGATATTTCTTATATATAATTAAAATATTCGGAAAAAAAATTCAATAAACTTGGAAAGATATTTTTAAAAAAATTTCACGAATATTTTGGCTCAAAACTTTTTTAGAGGAATA
>SEYY01000564.1:181630-186271 GCA_009176605.1 Armadillidium nasatum
GAGAATTAGAGGCTATTACACCAGACATACACACAATTATTATTACTTTTTTTGTAGCAGAAACTAATTCTACTTATCATAACCTGAACTACCGAAGTTACCGTAAAAGAGGCCTAACCTACACAAGAAGTTGCCATGAAAGAGGCCTAACCTACACAAGAACGTTGGCACGACATACTAGCCTAGGACCGTAAAGAAATTATAGGCATAAAAAAATTACAGGTATAAAAGTATCGATTAAAATAAAATATCGACATAAAAAATATCAATATAAAATAATAAAATTCAGAAACAATCAATCTACCTAAGTAATATAATATATATATATATATATTTATTATATATATATATATATATATATATATATATATATATATATATATATATATATATATATATATATATATATAATAATATATAATTACTTGACAGTACTACACAGAATCTACATAAGTTCAATGAAGTTCAGATAGGTTAGTAGGTTAAATGTTATAATTATTGTCAACACTATTCGGTTTGCTAAATTTTTATACTACATCTGATTCGTTTCATATTTAAACAACGTCCAACAAAGCAAACAGAAATCGGGTTCTCGTTCGATTTATTATAATTTTCCAGATCCTATTATTTACCTTAAAATTTATTTATTTTTTTCTTCAGATACTCATTTATTCAAATAATATTCTAATATAAGTTTTTAGTTGTGTTAATTAGTAGCATATACTCATGTGTCTATGTATGTATATATATTAGGAATGGAGCGATATCAAAATTTTAACACATACCGATAACGATACAAATATTTTTAAACCACCCGATACCGAGTACAGATAGGATACCTCTTGAATTTACCGATACCAATTTTTTTAACTGAATTCCTGGAGTTTGAAACAAGATTGAAAATATTCAATGACCATAAAATTTTGGTTTTCTGCTACCGTAATATCTAGTCATTTTGAAGTCGAGATGCTAAACAAAATTATTCATAAGTGATAAAGAGCTGTCACCAAGATTTTGCAGCCGAATTGCCCTAGTGAACGGTCTATTTTCTTCATTAATTTCTGCAATTATTCACGTTCTTCAAGTCAATTTCCACTTTGTTGAACACTACCTCTCTTATTCTAGACCTCACCTCTTATTCTTGACTGAAACAGGTGCTTGAGCGTTCTGATAGCAAACCATTTTATGTTTCATCTTACTGTCTCTCTCTTCAATTTTCAGCCGAAGGAGGTTGTTCTGCATATATGTGCTACGATTTTATTTGTTCATGTGCCTCTAATTTTGAATCTTCTGAATTTTCATCTTGTGGCTTAGGCTCTCTTGCCATTCTACTACTAAATTCATTTGGTCTGATTATTTATCTTCTAATTTTACTATTTTAATTCTTTGACTACAGTATCCTCAGGGACCTTCCTAACATTTTCTTTGTCGGTTCACGGACCCCAGGACCCCCGGATTCGAGCCAAATTCAGCAGGACTGAACCGCAAAGAAAATGGTCAGGAAAAGAGAGTGAGACGAACGCAGCGATTTTGCAAACTCAGGCAACTTCCTGATACCATTTTTGGGGTGTTCACGGGGCCCCCCGCTGGGGCCCCTTCCCCAGACTTGAGGCAAATTTCAATGGGTTGAACCCCCCAAAATGGTGTCAGGAAAGAGGGTGAGGTCAATTTGAGAGGAGTGATTTGCTTTGCAAATCAAAATCCCGTTTTGGCTTAGGTTGCCAGATTTTTTTAAAAGTAGGTAAATCTGTCACAGGCCGAAAGTGCGGGGTATACTACTACATCCAACATTCTAGACCGATTTTTTTAAACTTACAATCTTTCTCCTTAAACTGTCAAATTCTATCCTTTGGGTTCTTCCGATCACTTTCTTATCTCTGTATTCTCTTCAACCCTTTTAAGTCTTCCGCAAGAAAGACCCCAGCCTATTGCGAGAAAACGTTTGTGACATTTGTGTGCTCAGGTTGATCGGATTTTCGGTCGTCGTACTTCTTTGACTTTCCGGAGAGTGATTTTCGATTCGTGGGAAGGGTCTCTTGGGATCTTCAGAGTACATTACCAAGGAGATTCTCTGTGGCCTGGAGACGTACATTCTATATTTTCCCTCTACTAAACCTTAAAACCTTGGTTAAACTGGTTTTTCTCGTGCTATTTTCAACATGGATGCTGCCTTCAGGAATTACCGTCGTCTTCAAATTTCAGTAACTCATGCAATTTATATTTCATCCCGGAATCATCCAAAATCTGTTCTTGAGAACATCAAACACTCATTTCTCAGTACAAAATGCAATAATTTTCCTGGCTCCTCTTCTTCACGCTTTCTGCCCTTTTGCCAAAAATGTCAACTCGAACTTCGTTTCTTCCTCTTTCCCACCTCTAGAATCTTCTTTCGGCACAACTGCCGTTTTACCTTCTTCCAAGCCTGAACTCTTCGCTCAAACTTTTGCAGCTAACTCAACTTTAGATGATTACAGAACTATACCTCCTCCTTCAACACTCCCTCCTCCCCCATAACTTATTTATGCCTAAAATTGAAATCTCTTCTAAAGACTTCATTTCTGCTCTCTCTGAGCATAACACTAAGAAGGCGTACAGTCCTGATGGTATCTCTCCTGTGGTTTTCAAAACTTGTGCTTTTTAGATTGCACCCTGTCTTGGTAAACTATTTCGTCTCTGTCTTTCTATTTCAGCATTCACTTCTTTCTGGAAATGTGCTCTCATTCTGCCTGTGCCTAAAAAAGTAGACTCCTCTCAACAACCCAACTTCCGTCCCATTTCTTCAACCTTCGTTCTATCTAAAGTTTCTTGTTAAGATTAGGAAACATCTCAATTCTCCTAATCTTATCTCTGATCGTCAGTATAGCTTTCGTAAAATACGCTCTACTGGTGATCTTTTCATTCTCTCTTACTCTTGGTCCTCTTTTGGGCATGGGTAAATCTTTTGTTGTCGCGCTCGACATATCGAAAGCCTTCGACAGAGTGTTTTACAAAGCTTTGATATTTAAATTTTCTTCTTTCGGAATATATCATCTTTGATTTCCTTTCGGTTGTTCTTTAGAGCTGTTTTAAACGGTCACCATTCTTCCTTTAAATCTATTAACAGTGATGTTCCAAAGTGATTTATCCTATCCCAAACTCTTTTTTACTTTTCATTAAAGACCTTCTCTCAATTTCTTAATCACTTATCCATTTCTATGCTAATGACTCCACCCTTAATTATTCCTTCAAATTTGAAAGACGACCCCTCTCAACGGTAGTTAACTGAAACTAAAATGGTGGCCTTATAGCAACTAACCTTTTATCTTTCTCGTATTTCAAATTGGAGGAGAGAAAACAAGGTGTTTTTCATTTTGTTTTAAAAACTTAGTTCATACATCTCTCTACTTTACACAGCTCACACCTTTATCTGTTCTTAATATTCTCGGTGTTTCTTTTTCTTGTGATCATTCTTAGTAGTAACACGTTACTTCTCTTTCAAAACAAGCTTCTAAGAGGCTGGGTATTCTGAGGCGAATTCTTAATTTTTTTCACACTACTCCCGTTGCTAGCTCTTTATAGGGCTCTTGTTCGCTTCTGTATGAAGTATGCCTCATATATGGGATGATTCCCTCATACAGCTCTAACTGAAAATTTGGAGTCTAGGGCTTTTCATTTTATCAACTCTTCCGCTCTAACTAAAGCTCTTCAGTCTTATTTCTGACAGTAGAATTGTTGCGTAATTTTTTCTTTATTATCTCTATTACAACGGACAGTGCTCTTTTGAACTCTCTCGTCGCATACCTTCTCCAATGTGAAAGGCTCTAGTTACACGCCATTCTACACAGTCACATCCTATCTCTGTCCAACTCTCTGACCCCAATACTTAACAGCTATGTTCAATTTTACATGTACAAAACTAATAAAATCTTTAACACACTTCCTTTATCTGTTTTCCAAACTTCCTTTGACTTGCACACTTTCAAACGCCGCCGTGTATCAAGACATGTCGACCTACAACATGACTAGGTTTCGGGTATTTCCCCAACTCTGATGGAAATTTGTAAGGCTCTACTTTCCAATATATATATATATATATATATATATTATATATATATATATATATATATATATATATATATATATATATATATATATATAAATATATATATATATATATATATATATATATTATATTTATTTTTTTTTTTTTTTAATTCTTTTTAAATAATAAAATAATAATAATAATAATAATAATAATAATATAATATAATAATAAATAATAATAATAATAATAATAATTTAACATGTGAAATAAACTTCAGTCAAAGAGAAGCTATCTTCAACAAAAATCATCAGTTTTCTTTCATGAAACATTCTAGTATCGGTATCGGATTGGTATCGGTCGTTTTTTACCTATACTTGACTCTATCCTCAATATATATATATATATATATATATATATATATATATATATATATATATATATATATATATATATATATAATATATATATATATATATATATATTATATTGTAGTGAATAATTACAAATGTCACTATACATCATTCAATTAAATACATAACAGAAGTATATTTCGAGTTACACACACGAGTTTGAGTTGCAGTTCCGTGATAAAATTAAGAGATATTATATATATATTA
>SEYY01000565.1:2500-5000 GCA_009176605.1 Armadillidium nasatum
CATCACAACTCACGGGTCTGGAGGTACGAGGGACGAAGCCATTCCGTAGACATTTGCTTGTGTGCCATGCATTTGTATATTTCATTTCTATGGGAAAAATTAAATGATAAAAATGTAATCATCACAACTCACGGGTCTGGAGGTACGAGCCATTCCGTAGACAACTGCTTGTTTGTCATACATTTGTATATTTCTATGTATTCCGCATTCTATTTTAACACCTAATTTTCTTTCTTATTATTTGCAAGGTCTACCAGTTAGTTTAAACTAACCTGCGAACAAATATCATTCCAGTTCTCCATCTTGGCTGTCTTCTCTCATGGCAGTAAGAAAACTTGTTACTTGGTGATTCTTCTTAATTTGTACAATAAAAGGATGAAATATTTTTTTTAGGTTTTAATTATTTCCCTTGGAAATGTCCATTTTATCAAGTATTCGCTCCATACCTAATTGTTTTTCCTTCGTAAATTTGATATTTTGGTTAAAAATTTATATTGATCATTATTTTCTCTTTTCTTGACAAATTCTTAATATCTACGTTGCTTTCTCTTGGAATTCTTTACTTTTTATTAAATTTTTTTTTATTTATATATTGTACCATTTGCTTTATATTAATATCTTCTTTTATCTACCTTGTGAAGATCACATTTGGTCGCTCATTTTTAAGTTCTCAATAAAATTCATTTTAAAGTTAATTTGAAAAGAAGTTTTCATAAAAATTTTTTGACCTCCAAACTCCACCCCACCTTCCTCTCTCTCTCTCTCTCTCTCTCTCTATATATATATATATATATATATATATATATATATATATATATATATATATATATATATATATATATATATATATATATATATATATATATATATATATATATATAATAAATTAGATTTTTTTTTTTTTTTTTTAACTAAATATATATCCCAAAAAATACAAAGCACATTTCATTTCACAGGACCAAATTCACAAAATAAATACTGCAAACTTCTTTTTATTTTTCTTTTAAATAAAAAATTGTCCAAAAAAAAAAAAAAATATATGAAAATGAAAAAAAAAATGAAGAAGAAAAAGACTGAATGAAAAATATAAAGAAAAAAAAGTTATTGAAAGAAAACTGAAAAAAAATGGCGTCGAAGAACGGAATTGAAAAAGTCAATTCGTTCGTTTGAGTTTCTTCTTCTGCGCCTTTTTCTTCTTTTCTTCACGCCGAGCTCTTTCTCTTAGTCGTTGGAAGCTTTGTCAACACACACACACACACAAATAAAAAAAATAAAAAAAGATTCATTTTCGTTTTCACGCGCTTAAGGTTTAAAACTGTCAATTTGGTTCAAATTGGATCCCAAAAGAAAGATCAATAAATGAAATTTTCTCTTTGTATTTGCGTATATCATTGCAATTTCTATTCTTCGTTTTTTTTCCAGTTATTTTTAGCTGCGTATACGCTTTTCTGATATATATATATATATATATATATATATATATATATATATATATATATATATATATATATATATATATATATATAATATATATATATATATATATATATATATATATATATATATATATATATATATATATATATATTAATTAACTGTCCCCTACTTTCAAACTCTCTTGACCCTCTGTCTCTGCGACGTGACGTTGGCGCACTATCTCTTTTCTATAGGTACTACAATGGCAGGTGCTCGAGGGAATTGGCCTCTCGCATTCCTCCACCGTTGCGTCGTCCTCGTTGCACAAGGGGTGCCCTGCTTTCACACCAATTTTGTGTGGACGTAGGAAATCCCAGGCTAGCCCGTTGTGGTACCTCTTTCTTTCCAGCCACCTCTATTCTGTGGAACTCTCTACCATCATCTATTTTTCCTCCTGTATTTAATCTTCCACTCTTCAAGGCTTCCGTCTGCGCCCACCTGAGGGCTGAGCGTGTGGTGTGTGTGTGTGTGTGTGTGTGTGTGTGTGTGTGTGTGTGTGTGTGTGTGTGTGTGTGTGTGTGTGTGTGTGTGTTTAAACGAGTTTTCTCCATGTGTGTGTGCCCCCTCCTTGAAAAGGGCTCTGCCCGTGAGTGGTGGCGTTCTGTAATATATATATATATATATATATATATATATATATATATATATATATATATATATATATTATATATATATATATATATATATATTATATATATATATATATATATATATATATATATATATATATATATATATATATATATACTGCTATTATAACTATCACTGCTCCCCTGAACTATCTAGTCACATTCTTTCTCCATTGAGGAGGCTCGTTCGATACGCCTTTCAACACGTTCACATTTTCATAGAACAACTGTTTGACCTTATACTTCACCGCTATGCTCACTCTTAAGTGTACTTCACCGGTAAAGTCTGCAACACCCTCCATTTATTTATTTTCCCAACTGCTTTTCATTTTCTCACTTAATAGATATATTATATATATATATATATATATATATATATATATATATATATATAT